>VKOC01008588.1:0-14424 GCA_009364415.1 Spea multiplicata | reverse complement strand
AAGCAAATACGGTAATGATAAAAAAATAGCGGACTATATGTTGGCTTCCTTTTTCAGTGAAGCTTATCCATTACAATTCTAAATGAATTATGTCACTTTGAAGCAAAGATAATTAGGCACTGTGTAATTATCTCTGCTGTGAAAGATTTCAATGATTTAATAATGATATGTGTTTCATAAAACACATATTCATAATAATCCGATGTACCTGCAAGAGAACAATTTGTCTGAAGCTCTCATCAGCCATGTGAACGTTAAGGTAAGAATAGTGTTATAAAAAAGTAAATCCCGCTGAAAACAATGGAAAATGTCATTTAATAAAGTTTCCTCTAGTTTGTAGCCAGGAGACACTTTCCAAATCAGCTTTATAAGTTGAAGTCTTATTGTATTTTGTTTATTTACTGCTACGCCCCTTGATGGTTGATCCTAACTCGGTAAGTTCATGCTTGAGTGTATTATTTTGTTATTACTCCCCAAGATGGTTTTATCTTTTATGTCTTATATTTGCCGCTGTTTCAAGAACCTACATTTTACAGCAATAAGAAGTATTAAAAACCCACCTAATAAATATACAATGGGGAAAAGTATCTCTTCTTACTTTTTTTTACTCTTCCCCATTCATTTATCTCTCTCGTGTTGTTAATTTCTTAATTGTTGTTGATTGGGTCAAGCAGCTGTGTGCGAGCAGAAAGGAGAGTTAACTATAGAATAGGAAAATGATCTGGTATTGCAGGCCCTCCCACTCTGAAATAATGAGAACTTTTAAATTAAAGGGACACTCCAGTCATCATATGCACTACATTTTTAAATTTTCGTGTGGATTCTGCAGAATCTCCTTAAATTCATTTGCCCCTCCCCCTCAGCTTAATGCCCTGCAGTAGATGCATTCCTCCGAATGCATCTCCTTGCACATGAGGTTTTCTCCTCCAGCCGGATCCACCGCTGGCTCCATTGAATGCTGCCTGCGGGGGTCTGTTTAGACCCTGGTGCGCATGTGTAAACTCTTCCCATTGACTTCAATGGGTGTACTTCCCTGCCAGTGATTGGCTGCTTAAACTGTCAATCAGTGACAGGCCACACTCTCATTGGTTTTATTAGAAGTACTATCCTGCCACTGATTGACAGCTTAAATCGCCAATCAGTGGAGCTGAGATTTAGTGAATGGCTGCAAATTCTGCTTTTCTGCTAATTGCTTTCATTTTTATTTATTTTTGTTTTAAAAGAATGCATAAATACTCACAGAGGGTTAGGATTGCTCACAGAGTACTTATATAGTATCTATAGTAGGGGTGTAAGCGATATTAGATTGCCCCTCTAAGTAAATGAAAAAAATTACACTGATTTCTAAATAACAAAGACAACTATTCACAGAAAAACGGTGACAAGTCCACCGAAGTATGTTGCAAATAACACGGACACTTTACAAACGTGAGGACATAGATAACTGTTTACAAATTACCTACAAAATTACAGAATTATTATAGTATTGGTATAAGTATATAACATGTATAATTATTTAGAACAACATCCTCCTGACCAAATGGCAATTACAGAAACCATCAGGTATCAAATCGTGCCCTATGCTGTGTTTAAACAATATTGTGTGGTTATCAGGATTTAAATTCGAACATAATTTTAAGGATGCCTATTATGGTCTTTATCTTTCTCTCCCTAATGAGGACCCGTAAGACAGCCAGATGAAACGTTCTTGTAATAGTCATTATGAATATTTAAAATATAGGTTTCAATTTTCAAATTTGTATCTACTATTAAAAGATGGCTTCTAGGCTTCTACTCTTCTTGCAACTCTAAATAAATTTCATGGATTAATTGATTTTTTGAACTGTGGCGTTCTCTCCTTTTGTCCTCAGGCTTCAGCCATGATATTGACTTCAAAAAAAAACTACCACCCTCCCCAACACGATGCTTCTTTTTTCTCTCATCTCCTACTTCTCACCTATTATGATTTTAAGTCTTCTCAAATAAAATGATTAGACGGAGCAGCCGCTACTAAAAACGCTGTAATGGTGGTCAGATACTTACCATCCAGGCACCTAGAACCCAAGATTTAAGGAGCCATACTTCTTAAACAGTAATCTGGAACTTGTTGCCAAATACTAGCAAGATATAATATATGAATAATAATTCTGAAGAACTTTATCTGAGCCTTGTGTTGATCGCTCCTTGGTCTTAGTGGTGTTGCTTGTATAAATATGCTGTCTAGCAAATTCTGGAACGTTACAGGAATGAGTATTTAAAGTGAAATAATGTTTAATTGCACACCCTAAGGTTGATCACATTACACGGGCATCTGAAACAGAACTCTTCCACAAGAGTAGTCATTAGCCGCCACAAAAGAATATCTTGCTCTGCTCTGCTCAAACTTTTATCCTCATTACAGAATGACGGATATTTGTGTAATTGGTCTTTGTACAAATGTGGCACAAGACTACCTACCTGGTGTAGAAAACCAGAGAGAGTATTGTGTTCTCCATCAACTATTCTTCAAGTGTTCTTCAAAACAGTGTGTGTGTGGTGCACATAAATGGAAAAAAAATTGTAAAAAGGTTGGATTTGGGCTCATTTCTTTATTCCAGGGGTCTCCTGGGTATCAATCCTACCTAGTGTCCCCCTAGTTCAGGCACCTCAGGCAGGTGCACGGGACGCCTGGTAATAAGACCGTCCTAGAGTACTTTTGGCACACTTATTTGTATTTGTTGGTAACCCTTGAATTGCCAAAAACCGAATTTGTGTATCTCGTACCAGTTAACGGAGGCTATAATTACTAGATGGGCAAATCTTCTTCAAGCAAATAAGCGGGGCATCTTTAAATTGACCAGGGCTTAATTGTAGCATATTTTAAAGTAAGTAGACAGATGCTGTCCAAAAACACATGCAGTTTTTGGTTATTGAGTTTTCTCTTTCTGTCTCTATACATATACATAATATGTACACAGATATATACAGTAATTCCAAGCATATAAAGTTTACCTTTTAGAAGGATGTATACATAGAGTGGTCAATACAATCGCAGAACGTATGTATATTTTGAAATCCTTTTATTTTCACCCAAGAGGAATGCTTTTTTTTAGTAATGCGACTCATAAATTAATAAAATATTCTGTATACTCTATACCGATTCCAAATCATTGTTACTGTTTGTTGATAAGTCTCTGAAAAGCTCGGTTCTAATTAGTCCGTGGGGGAATTCCCTTCCTGATCAAGATTTTTTTTTTCTGTGCCACAAGGCATTTATCTTGAGAATAAGGTTCAAAAAAAGAAATATATCATTGTGGAGTCTGTCTTACCCCATTACTTTGATGTAAATATTTAGAAGACTCGTCAGCTATCAAAAGAATGAAAATAATTGTTTGGTGGTTCTAGGATTTCTTCAACATATTCCCTACATTTAGGATTAAAAAAGCACATGATTCAGTGTATTAAAAATATCCAAATAACAAACTTTACATGTCCAACTAATATTGTATCAAACAAACAAGGAGCTTAAATGCCCATTTGACTCCTTCCAAGTGTGCCTGTTTGATGAAGACTCTCTGTTTTCCTCTTTTCTTCCCTGATTTTTTAGGAGTTCACAATGTCTGGTGGGACTTGGTCTGATGATAAAGCATCGCACCGTAGTCTCACGCGTTTCGCACAAGACCTTATGATAGGTGTCTATTATTAAGCCGGGTTACACATAATTTACTCCCTGGACTCTACTTGCACAGTTTTAACAGACTGTGCATGAACATCCAGCATTCAAATATACAGGCATGGGGTCCCATGTAAAGCTATACAATAGCTTAAAGGAATAGTTTAACCCCTTAATGACAAAGCCCATACATGTACGGGCTCAAAATGCATTGTTTTCAATGGGTTTAGGGACGGCCCATTGTCCTTAAGGGGATAAAACATTGCATAGTGGAAGGCTCTGTTTTTGGTGTGTGCCTTTCTGCTGCGGACCTTTTGGGGTGGCCCTAGAAGATATGGTCCTCCTTAAGCTCCAGCCTAGGAGGGAAGAAGGGAGTTACATATCCCCCATGTAGGGAGCGCAACCTCAGAAGAGGAAGATTGAGGATCCAGTCTTCACTGTGGCCTTACTGCTTTGGAGCAACGACACTCACCTTCATACGATGACAGGCGAGCACGAGATACCTTAGGTTGAAAACATACCGTATGATGCAGCAGCAAGATGATATACACAGCACAGCAAAAAATAACAGACCGTTTTGTAATTAATTAATTAATTAATTCATTAAATGTGATTAACATGTATGTAGGTATAAGAATTAGGATGATGCATAATAAACAAAATGTCAGTTTTCCCCTATATATATTTATATTTAACTTGTAGCATTAATTATTACCACTGAACAAATTGAGAATATAGCAAGATTCTAGTTAATATACTTATTATTTTTATTGGAATGCGTATAATAAAATTTAACTACTACTGTTAAGATATTGGTTTTGTTATAGCTGATGGAAAATCTATTTGTCTAAGCTGGTAATATGGAATATATTGTTTAAAATATACATATTCAGCTCAGCACCTACCATTAACAATATTGACCTTTATGGATCATACTTTATAATAAGTTCATTCTGTACAATATATATTTTTTAACATACTATATTGACACGTAAAGTCGTTTTCTCCCGCAATTTAATTTGTTAATTAAATCACCAGCAATACATCTTTGATGCTCATAAAAAAAAAGTTTAATGGATAAAAATACTTTGCAAATCTTAAAGTTCAAAGCCTTGAATTTAGATGTTATACTAATCAATTTAAGCTTAATTTTGACATAAGATCTAACCCCCAGCTGATAAAAAAAAAAATAACTATATCCTTCAGTTCCTGTAAATGAATGGCCACGGCTATTATTTTAAAAGAATAATATGTGACACACTGCATAATTATGTTCTAAAAATGTAAATTATACCAAGACTACTAAATAACGCATGGTTCAATTTTACTTTTATAGTTGGAGTTAACAATTGGAATCTTTACAATGGAAATGAAATTGAAGAGAACACTTTTGCCTACAGCTAGCTTTAGCATTTGCGTGACTTTGTAACGTAACATTCTAAAAGGTCACAACGTGTGGCCAGAGGGACAGATATAGAGGTCTTCTGCTTTGTATGGACCTCCTCAAATTCTAGATGTGTTCTTTGATTCAAGTAGAGATTAAAGATACAATGTCACAACATGTATGGATTTGTGAGTTCCATGCTGCTGTTAGTTGGTTTTTTACCATATACCGGTATATTCATATTCCCAAGAAACCTTTGAGAACAGATCACTGTACTCTAATGATTATGAATATACAGTTATTGCACTTAAAGAGATAGGGCTCATCAAATAGTAAGAGTACAAGTTGTGAAAATAAGAAATCATTAAAGGCTATAGCCTAATTTCACCTACTTTGTTATTTGTGAAACCAATTAAACAGCAGGCAGCTGTCCCGACCGCTTTATTAAAATTCAGACAATCATTCTCACTGTTTTCGATTATGTGTTAATATTTTCATTATCTTTCCCATGACATGGAAGAAACTGCGAAAACAATTGTAAACAAAATGATCGCAAGGTTTTTTTTTTACGGTGAATATAGTAGCAAGTACATGAACCAGTGATAGAATTGCAAATGTAAGCTATTAACACTATATTCCCTGGTTGGAGAGAGGGATGGGAAACCCATCCCACCCTTTGGTTTGAGATCAAACATTGAACTAGAGACTGAGTTTTCTGAAGCAGCTACAAAACAAGGTTCAAAGTTGAAACCAAATAAGATATGCCAGGAGGACTATCTTAAAATCGCATCATAATATGTTTAGTGATCATTCGTTTACTGGTCCCCTCATTCCCACCATCTCAAGGACTCCATAGGTCTTCATGAATGAAATTGTATTTTGATACTGACTTTTTACACTAATGTCTGTGAATTTAATTTTGGGAAATCCCTGCATATGTGGCTACTACTTGAAAAAATACCCTTGCACCTCAGTGTTTGTATTTCACTATGAGAGTTGGCAACATCACTTTTTTCTCCGGGCTACAACATATGTCACAGTAAGAGAACCTCTTCTTATTTTGATTCATCTTGCCAACGGCCTTGTCAGGAAGATGGTATGCCCTCTATACCATGGAGTCCAAGTTCCTTCAGCTATTTTAACATAGGGATATTATATATGTGTTCTTTTAGGCCACCACCTCCTCAGGGCTTTCGCTAATTCTTCTTTGTAGGTCTGTTGCTTAGCTCCGGTGTAAGCAGACAATACTTCTGTCTTGGTCATGGCAGCCGCCTTTTGATCCTTCCAAGGATAGGCCTGCCCATAGTGAGTGTGGTTCTCATTCACCACCAGCACATTCCCCATGCAGACTCAAAGTAATGTAAATCCATATGGAATGAACTTGGATGTTTCTTTGGAAGTGTCTTAAACCCTTCCACGGATGCTCCACCAGAGCCCAATGCTCTTTTTCACAACCTGGTGACCATTATTATCAGGAAGGGACTTGAAAATTGATTACGGTTAAGTACTAGTAGTTTCAGACTCAGCGGCCATGGTACTGGACTACCAGATTGCAATGAGTTTGTCAAATATGCTTTGGATATATTAAATACTAATTCTAATATAGAGTTTCTCGGTTATCACTTTCCAGAAATGAGATTTTTCTTGAAAGCAACATATAAGACTCTGTAATGTACATTGACACCTATTGGACTATACTAGGTAATGCAATAACAACCATTATTTGTATCAAAATATCATAAAATATTTCTGAAATACATTTTGAATGAAAATAAAGGGTTCTTAGTTTAATGTCATTAATAGAAACATATAGTTTGATGGTAGATAAGATGAAAAAACGTAAATCAGTCCTTGATCTTGTCTTAGATTTCGGATGTTTAAATCCCCTGACTGTATTAGCCTTTACCACTCCTGGTTGGAAGCTGTTCCATTTATCTACCACCCTCTCATTAAAGTAAAAAAGATTAAAATGAAAACTCTACCAAGGTTTATTTCCTTAACATACTAAAGTACACTTGCCTAAGTGGAACATCACCTTCTTTTGCATCATTTATAATTTATAATATTGTAATGGATTAGCCTTTCTTAGCTGCACAATTTTGTAAAAAATATGATTTTCCTTTTATTGTAAAACCTGTAGTTTCTTAATGAAAGGTTGTTTACAGTAAGTATATCAATTTAAACAGAGAATTAACATATAAATGAGTTTATAATTTTTTTTCATTTAAAAAAAAAGTTATTTAATAAACATTTTAATAAATGCATCATTCTTGAAAAAACAGAGTTTAAACTCCATACATAAATTATTACAATCAAGTCACATATCCCATTATTGGTTTAAAATGGTCTTAAGTTCCCGTTACTGTAACAATAATTATAAAATGTAACATTTTGCATACAAGTCTATTTGAAAAAGCATAAAAACAATAGATGATCGGAAATCTCTAAAATGGAAACTTTAGATAAATTATTAACTCAGTTTCTGTACATTCTGGGCTCATTTGGGTAATGCATTAGTTGGTGGATAATTGCTGTGAGGTCTTCACACCAAGCATAATAAATCTTTTATTATTGATATACATATCTTTAAATTCAGATTATACTTACCTTTAAACTAGCATTCCCGGATGTTTCGATTTTGGCCAACACTAGTATAGATGCATGCAGTGCCTTGACATTTATACAGAATATTTTACGGAATACATACATTTTTCTCATTGAGGTATATAACCAATAACCATACTATAAAAATCATGTGTTGAGATTTTTTTAGGACACAGAGATAATCTTATTGGCATGCAATATCAAGAGTGTCATAGATGGTTTAACTAAGGTTTCCATAGGTCTACTGTGCCAGAACCATGAATTTACCATATCATCATGTTACAATCGGTGTATAACCGTAATGAGGGGGACATAGCGAATGTGAGATTCATGACTGCACTCACTACCTGCTTATCATGTTGTGAGAAGAAACTAAGCGGATTTTGTATTCCGACTTATACAATTTTGTGTGTTCTGCTAGCCAGTGTGACATATCTGACGAAGGTAGTGTCAATAATGGTGGTACCAAAAATGACATTTAGGATGAGATCCCCACAGCATGTGGATTAGAATGTTGGATATCTGGGCCATAGTTGTTTTTTAAAAGCTCCTCAACGAGACACTCGGTCAGCACATATGGGGTTTGTGATGGGAAAGATGTAATCAGTGTTCTTTAGCTGTCTCATCAAAATAGGGGTGAGAAAAATATCACCCCAATGCACCTATGAAAAAATAGATGCTCCTACCATGGATGGGGAATGTTTGTTTAAATGTTTTTAAATGTTGTCATTTAAACAACACAATCCGCCATAACTGATCTATTCCGTTGGTGTGCCTGGCCTATATAGTAAACCAGAGATTTAGGGATATAGGGATAGATCTATAGTGGCTATGGTGTTTCTACCATGGCTTTTACCTTTGCATAAATCTTTGAGTATGCTGCCATCTGCTGGTTATTTTGTAGACTACAGTTATTCCTTTTGCAATCTAGTATTAATGTGATTTGCTAAATATTTTTAAGTACTTTAACATACATATAAACCCAATAGTTAATATTAAAAATTAGTGAAAAACAACCCAAAACATTTTAGCTACTGCTAGTCCATCAATACATCTGGGTCACAGTTTAGGCCACCAATCTGCATATTCTGTAGACAATATGAGTAATATTTACACAACAATTAGTAAAGGTTCTTGGCAAAGTATGGGGTAATTAAACAATAATGAGTTGAATATGTCTGTTTCTTTGTGAGAAACAAAATCAGGAACAGCTGAATTATATCATGTCATTATCTAATGAAATGCATCAAACAAGGGTCGATTTAGGATATGTATACTGTACAGTATATTGATATTCTGTTTAATCTAAGCGCCCCATGTGACAACAGAGGGTGTCCCCAATGGGATTCAACCAAGTTATAAGCAAGATTCTCGACCTTGGCTGGACCTTTTGTCTTTCTATTCAGCATAACAGAAAATATATCCTAGAAAAGAATTTAGCAGCAGAAGAAGGCATCATACTTGCTTTCCATCTGACATAAAGCCATCAAATGTGAGATGTATTTATAACAAACATCGTAAAAATGTTAATAACTGAATAGCAAAATTACAAATTATTTAGAGATAAATATGCAGTAGCGTTCCATAGCAAATAGATAGGAAATAGAGAATAGGTAGCGTTAATGTACAATGCAAATGAGCAGCAAACCAACGGACAAATCCAGTCCACTTGTGATGATAGTACCCTAGCTTTACTCTGTCTCCTGGGATAATAGAGACCAGGACTGACCTGTAACTGAAATCCTGAAGCACTTTATTACTGGAGATGGTCAAGAAGTGATCTTGTGACTCAATTACATTCCAGCATTCCAAAGTAGTCAATTGAATCTGATGAAGGCAGGTAGAATTTCTAAATTTTTGCAAATTTCTTACCTGATATGCCATCTGTGTTTGATCAGTTATCAAGAGTGGAATTTAGGTTTGAGCTGTGGGCACAGTTAAAGACATAAATCACCCGACCCACTTCAAGAAAATTTAACAAACCAAACTAAAAACAGCAGCTCATCTGTTTACTAAATGTCGAGTTCTTTCAAAGTTTGAGTCTCATCAGCAGATGAGTTCATCATTTGTAGTTGAAAAGAGACATAGTTACCCACTTAATTCTTCTTAGTGATTGTCAATAAAGAATTAATTAAAGAAAAAAGCAGTTATGGGTTAGTTCCTTCTTTTTGGATTCCCCACAATGCCTGCGAATCGTCAAGTCGCTGTACATTTAATTCCAAGCAATATAAGTTACGAGCCAACTTGAAACGTGCCCGGGGAGCTGGGAATTGTCTTTAGTGATTGAAGTTATAGTTATTCCAAACTTTTTCATTTTCGGAATGTGAACTGTACAGTATATTGTACAGTACATATGGTGATATAGTCTGCAAATATCCTATTCTCCTGCATATCCACTAGATGCCACTACAACCTTAAAAATACATTTTACACAAATCTAATCTGTATCTGTATTTAGTTTATACCAGAATTGGAGAGGTTCTATGAAGTGGGTGTGAAGCTCAATGTTAACTTCCACAACATTACATTGGTGATGGAAACCCTTCCAATCTTTAGCCCCTGTTTCTCTAATGACTCTCTGTCCATAACAAACATCTGTTTCGGTGTCACTTCACCCATCAACATTAACTTAAAAGGCCTTCATCAGTAACTGGCCTGATTTGAACATTCTTGGCCTCTACTAGATGCCTTCACCTGTAGGTCAACATTAGGGCATCATGTCTGGTTCCTGCCTGTGGACCCCTATGCAGCCTTCTATTGGTGACCAATGTTCCCTCTAAGCTGTGTGCCTGTCAGTGTGCACTCAAAAGGTTATTAATTTATTTCTCACCCCCCACTGGCCTGCTCTACACATACATATTTATATACACAACCCCACTTTACACATACATGCCCAAACAGTAAGAACATGCACTTACACATATGTGCATACATACACACACAGCCACCCTAACACCATACACTTATATATACAAACACTACTCCAGCACTTATACATACACCCCCCACTATAATGCCTTACACATAAATATATATATATATATATACACAAGTTGATAGACATTGGGAGTACATTTCTTGATATTTTATTTAATGTAACGACAAACTGAACAAAGTAGTTACAGTAAAAGTTTAGACTAAGATCTTAACAAAATGTCTTGGCTCAACAAGGCGTATTTAGCCCACAATACATGTGATATACTCAGATTCTGTTGTAAGATACTGCGTATAATATACTTTTTTCCGCTACTTCTAAAATTAAGTTATTTCTAAATGTTTTTAACAGAATAAAAATGCATATTAAAGTACTTTAATATTCATTCTTTGATGCAGAGGCTGTCTGGGACACTATATGTCCCTTTAAAAGGATGTGTTGATCATATAGTTTTTGGAGCATCTCCAAAACTGCAGCTCTTGTGTCTACAGTGGTCAAAAGTGGTCCAAAGAAGGAAAAGTGCCTACAATGGGCTTGTGAGCATAAGAACTGGACCATGGAGCGATGGAAGAAGGTGGTCTGGTCTGATAAATCACGTTTTCTATTACATCACGTTCATGGCCGGGTGCGTCGCTTACATGGAGAACACAGGGCACCAGGATGCATGCATGGAGGCCCCACCTCACAACTTAAAGGATCTGCCGCTAACATCTTGGTGCCAGAGACCACAGCTCACCTTCATTGGTCTAGTGGAGTCCATGCCTTGATGGGTCAGGGCTGTGTTGGTAGCAAAAGGGTGACCTACACAATATTAGGCGGGTGTTCATAATGTTATGGCTGATCGTTGTACATGGAAAGTCTACAAGTGAGTTTGACCAAGAAAAGACTAGTGATGTATTTTAAATAATAGTTTAACTAAGCAACACGTATCGTACACACATTCACAACATGGTCGCACAATACATCAAAACACAACAAGGAAAACCCACAGAAGAGTTTTCTGTTTGAATGTAGATTTTTAAATTTTGTTTGGAAAAATAACTTTTTGTGATTAATATAGATCTAGTAACAAACTGGTAACTAAAAGGAGCAACATAAGTTATTGTCAGATTTAGTAGACAGCGTATCAGTTATACCTGCACATTATACATTAAATTATTTATGGAGTTATGTGGCCTCTATGATTGACATATAAATGATTCATATAGAGAGTATCATTTATCAGGGAAACACAGCCTTTCCAGACAAGTAAGTTAGAGAACAGTGTGTTTGAAAGATTGTTTTTTTTAATGAAAATCCTGAAAAACAATGGGATTTTGGAGCAGTTATACTGTTTCCAATGGCTTGGGGTGCTTTGTGTGGTGTAAATGATTTAAAGAATATAAAAGGGGAAACAAATCAGGTATTATTTGTGTTTTCTGTTACCGAATACAAAAACCTAAGAATAATAGATACTTTGTGTGTTTTTTTTTCTAGTTTTCTAGATAAGTCACATTGTACTTTACTAAGAAGGTGGTAGATAAAGTAAATGGATCAGCCTTCCATTAGAAAAATGGGCAAAGTAGATGGTTCTTATCTTAAAGATATCATAATATTACTTTAAATGGATTTATTAAAATATTGTATATTATTATGCATGCCCACTTCACCTATGATATGAGCATGGGAATGATAAATGTTAGGTTAGTTTAAGGTAATGCAGGTTTATTTTGGGTTCCCCCTACCCAATGCAACCCGCAGTTTGATTTGATGTGTACAGCGTTACCTTCCACCCAGGGGAGGACCGGCTACTTTAAGTACAGGAAGGCAAACCTCAATAATGAGGCTCAAGATGCATTTAGCTTTTATGCATCTTTTTATAGATGCCTCTTTTCTCCTCTTGCCAGCCCTGGCTAGACTGGGGATGACTAAGTGCCTCTGGTCATAAATGTGTACGTGCCGCCATCAGCTGATTACACGCATGTTAGGCTTTTGGACTCTTAGAGCACACTGCAGGACCCAATCTGACGCGGCCAGATGGCCAGTCCAGGCCTGCCAACAGGGTAAATGATTTGATGCTTTCTGGAATTGAAAACTGCAGCTAAACAGGCATTTTCCCTGTGTGCCTTATAGCGAGTCAAGGCTTGCTTGAAGGTGCGTATCAAGGACAGGCTGAGTGTTAATTATAGAAAAAAACTCTTTCTGGAAAATCCTGCACACACCAAACCCTGACCTAAAATTGACTGCCTATAATGGCAACACAGTAAGTATCCATTAAGGAATCAGAACGTTTGCATGATGTCTGCTTCTTAATTCAGGTGGCACCTGATGATGTAAGTTTGGCCGAAGGCTGGATATGAGCAGCCACACCATACGTTTTTATGCTCACGTAGCTGGGTATGAGCGGCTTCACGCTGCAGCACCCAATGGAACGACAGATCAGGGGAGTTTGTAGCACTGTTGGCCTTATGGCCCTACTTGGGAACATCTGAGCTCCGGCTACCCGGAGCCTTCCCTTGCGGGGCACGGCCAGGACTGCCCACTAACCTCAGCGGGTGGTCCTGTTGACGTCGGTGGGCGCTCCCACTGGGGTCAGTGGGCGTTCCTGCTGACATAACGGGAAACACCCCGATTTAGACCCCGCTCCCTCGACTCAGAGGATTCGGGTGTTGACCCAGAGAACCGGAGAAGCAGTGCTCACCCGGAGTTCTCTGGGTCAAACCTGGAGAGGTCCCAGGTATGCTTATGGCCAGTCTGTACCTGTCTGCAGAAAAGCAAGAAGGAACTCATTGCTGAAATTCTCCATTCAGCTGAGCAGCTCAAATTAAGTTCTCCCATGTCAATCTACTCGTGTTTGGCTTATATAAAAATTAAGGGCATTGTTTTTAGGAGTCCCAAATTACATTAATTTAATTAATTCTGCAAATGTTTTGGAAATGATGATGAACACAGAACTTAAATAAAACAAATTTCCCATAAAATAACTGGCCCCGTGCATTGCCTGCCACTCTAAGAAAACATGTAAACTATATCAAAGGTTAAAAATTGTTGTTGCCAACCAGTTTAAATAATTCTCTTTCATCAATTAATTTTTGATCCAATTCCACCTTTCTCTTTAGAGTGGAGGGAAAATCCATTAAAATGCATAATGTTAGTTGAAAGAAAACTAAGGCTACTACATGGTTTTTAAACCTACAGAGAATACAAAGTTAAATGTTACTTCACAATAATTCCACTTGCATTAAAGCAGAATTAAAGGCAATGGTGTATATTCTTCTACTGAAGTTTAAGCGGAGGCGAGGGGCGCTGAGTGGTTTTCGCTTACCCACTCTGCACCCCTCTCTCTCCTCTGCGAGCCCTCTAGCTCGATCTCGGTGCCGGCTTGTAATGCTGAGCGCCGGAAAATTACGTCACCATGGCAGAGCAGGGAGACTTGCCTGTCACCGCAGGACTACTGAAAGGTAAGTGCAAAGGGGGGGGGATAGGGTATATAATAGGGAGGGAGAGGGTAGATAATGGGCATTATTTTAAACTTCGCCCCAGGCAGCATTATGTCTTGGGCTGGCCCTGACAACAGGGATATTATGCGGCTTACATCTACACGACCTGAGCAAAGTAAGTTTTTGCATTTACGTGACATAATGCTTTCCAGCAAATCATACTAGAAAATGGTATTCTGCATGCATGACCCTTACACGACCTGAGCAAAGTAAGTTTTTGCATTTACGTGACATAATGCTTTCCAGCAAATCATACTAGAAAATGGTATTCTGCATGCAAATTTTCAAATGATGGCTCTTTTTAACCCCTTGACTACCAGAATACTTACTACCACCAAACTAACCTAACAGTAAAACAAATGTATAATTG
>VKOC01008587.1:0-11339 GCA_009364415.1 Spea multiplicata | reverse complement strand
AGATTTTTGAGAAATTTTAGCACTTGCTCAAAATAATAAACTTTATTATTATTTTTTACACATTTTGCTGGTACTTGGTGGTTCCTCTGGTGACTTCACTGCATAATTATTTTTTAATGCTAGCACGTTTTTTTTTAATTATTTTCTGAATATTTTACTAATCCCATTGTGATTAGAAAGTTGGGCTCCATTGACTTGCATGGTTGAATGCAGTACCTGTATTCAACCTGCAAGTGGAGCCAGAGTTGTTTTTTTTACAGGGCAGCTGCCATCTTGCAGATGGCAATGATCACTTGCAGTGGCGGCTATGACCGCTCTCCGGAGTGGTCACAGCCTGTCCTGGGGTAAGTGTTTGGTGTCGCTGAATGCCTCCTGATCGAGGCATTCCAGCGACACCATTTAAGTTTAGGAGGTGATTGTTGATCACCTCCTAAACTCTTTTAAAACGGGCGTCCGCCGCAATACAATGTATGGCGGATGTAGACGCCCCGAGAAGGTGCCTGGCCCCTGATGCCGATCTCGGCGTTATTGCAGCAACGCCGTTTAGTGACGGTTCAAGGGTCATTTAGTGACCGTTTTTGCATGATGTCCTGAACCAGCGTTAAGGGGTTAAAGATGGGCAGACTAGATGGGCTGAATGGTTCTTATCTGCCGTCAAATTCTATGTTATTCTATTGTAAACTGGAAGCATTTAGGAACAGCACCAACTCATCCACAAAGCAGACCACCACGTTAAGTGACAGAGCGGGGCCACCGAGTGCTGAGTCACATGGTACGTAAAAGTCGCCAACGCTCTGCTGATTCAATAGCTGAAGACTTCCAAACTTTTACTGCCATTAATATTAGCACAAAATGAATTTACATTGCCAAGCAGCTGCATGCAAGCCTCACATCACCAAGTCAAATGGTAAACGTGTGGTGTAACCAAGACCGTAAAGCATGCCGCCACTGGAGCAATGGAAACGTGTACTCTGAAGTGACAATCACACTTCTCTATTTGCCTTTTTCTATTCCAGCATAACTTTAATATGAACCATTTCACAGCAGGGGTGTAGGAGAGACTAAACTGTCCCTTTAACAGCAGCACTAATTGTATAACACAGCTATTTTGATGAAACTGTGTTGCATCAAAATGAGGTTTATACAGACTACAGAAGATTATAAAATGTGGAAATGGCCCAAGAATACAGAATACTATGCAGTCACCCACATCAAACAAATTAGCCATTCTGTCTGGTCCAGGTCTTATCCAGGCCAGTAATAATTCTTTAAGCAGGGCCAGTCTGAATTCGGCTAGCTTTTATTACCAGTGTGGCAACTTGCACCATATGCATGTTGTTCTGAAGACGGGCTCAGGCTTCGCACGAGGTAAATGTGAGTTAAGGTGTTAAGTGTGTTTGCGTGTGGGTTTGTTAGCGTTTATGTTAGTTGTAGTAGTTGTGTCTAGGGGGTTACTTGGCTTTATACGCCTTGGGCCAGAAGACAACCACCCTCCCCTGATCATAGCTTTGTCTTGTAACCGGAAGTTACACAACCTCAAATCCTTAATCCTGGCAGGAGATGGAAGCTGCCCCAGGGGGCAGTAGTGAGGAGTGGCTGGTGTGCTGCCTAGGATGATGTCTAGCCGAAATATACCACTGTCTGTAACGCTTTAAATGGTAACAGAAAATAGAGAATATGTACTTAGAATAGATAAATATGTACTTGTACCTTTTCACCTTAACTAGAATAAATGTATAATACAATTAACAGCTCTGAATTTGTATAGTCCTTGAATTCTTACTAAGTGCATTAGTTATCAGCCGTTATATATTTTTCCTAAGACCTCACAAGCAATTATTCTTGTTTAACTCTTGTTTGATTTTAAGACTGCCTGCATTACTATTTTATTACTTACAAAAGAAATGAATCTGCATGTGTATTTTATTTTGCTACATCTAATAAAACTTTGACGATATCATTTTGAAACATGCTAGCTACCAAGTAGCACAAGTGAAGCTAGGAAGGTCATTCCAGAACTGGTTTTTACTTGCTTGAAAATATGTTTAGGATGAAAAGAACATGTAGAAAGTCTATTAGTGGCTCCATGACAAAAATACTATATTTCTTTCCATAGGAGACGCCTACACAGATGCAAAGTCACATATGGCACACACGTATAAGGAAAACATATATGAAAGGTGTTTGTAAAAGTGTGCAGTGCTTTATTGTACCTTTATGCAACGGACAGGGCAGGGGGGGCGATTCCCCTTGGGTTTCGTTGAGTTCAACATTTGGGGCCACTGCCAGAAACCTTTTCTGGATGTTTTCTTTGCAGTTCCACATATAGCCACTAGACTGTATAGACTAACAAGCACTTTAGGTAACATTTATATCCTGCCTGTATCCATTCTGTACTGTATTTAAGTAGAACTACATTAGGCAGGACTGAATTATATGCTTTGAAAATTGTTGCTCTCCCCATCAATTGTGCCTATAGCTTGGATTTGCACCATGAACTGAGTCATGACTACCTTTCCCTCTTTTTACAGTAATCAGTAAAGCCAATCCTGAATATATGTTGTTTTGTGACCATTCCATTTCTTCAACTCCATGTTCATCTGCTTTTCCTGTCTCCATGTTCTTACATGACAGAAGAAAAATGTTGCTTGGAAAACAAGTTGTCGTCCAAGATACTGTATGGATGGTAATATTGTACCAGGCTGTACTACCAGACATTACCAAAAGAATGTGAGATGCTAACGAAGACTTTGGAGCATCTCAAATTTTAGCTCTCTTGTGCCGTATCAGAGGCTATGAATGGCTGTAATGGCACAAGAGAGCTAAAATTTGAGATGCTCCCAAGTGGGGACGCACTGTAGGACAGACTACGAAACAGCTGTCCTTTCTTAGAAAGCATCTCATCCTTTTTTTGGTATGTACTACCAAACATTACCAGACCTATTGAGCCCTGTCTAAAAGCCAGCTGACAACTGTGTGCTAATGTATGATTGCCAAAAGATGTTTTGTGAGAACCAAAACATTAAAAACTTCTGCCAGCTGGGGGGCATGGTCTGCATGGCGTTCTGAGCAGACGTGTTTGGTGTGAGCTCCTCCGCTTGAGAGAATTTTTTGCCCGCTATCCGCATCAATCCGCAGCGTTTTCTGCCTCTTTTTCACTGCGGAAAATTTCCAGATCCATGGCCGGCTCTCGCTCTCGAAAATCGATATCGATGGCGATGCCGCAATTTTTCGAGCCTAAATTTTCGATGACCAGGGACTTACCTCACGCGTCCTCAAAACTCTCCTGCAGAAAATGAACAGCTCAAACAAGATCTGCAGGACATCGCCTCCTCTCTTCGCCGCCATGTGGATGATCTAGGTGAGCGCACCGACCATATTGAGCGGAAAGTGGACGAATTTTCAGAGGCCCATAACGCCCTTGCAGACGGTCCTGTTTCCTTGCAAGCTGATCTCGAACTGCTTCGTACTAAGGTTATGGACCTTAAAGACTGCTCACGCCGCAATAATATTCGTCTCCGAGGAATCCCGGAGGAAATTGCCGCGACTGACCTGCCGACCTTCATCCATGACCTATTCCTGGCTCTGCTTCAGAAGAACCCAGCACCTGACATCAGGTTAGACCGTCTTCACCGGGTGACCCAGGGACGTACTTACCAGGGTCCACTTTTTTGATCTCAAAGACCGCATTATGCAGGCTGCTCGCCGCAAACCAACCTTACCTGACCGCTTCCGAGACATCCTCCTGCTCACCGACCTTTCGCAGCTGACACTTCAACGCCGCCGGCTTTTTGCCCCGATAACATCTCTCCTACGAACCCACCAAATCTCCTATAGCTGGGGATACCCGGTTCGCCTCATTGTGTCCAGAAACGGCTCTACGTACGTCATGGCTTTTCTCTTTTTCCTCTTTCTTTCTCTCTTCTTTTTTCTTTCTTTCCTACAGTCCACCAGGTTGAGGCTCACATGCCACTCCCCGCCCTACACGTCACAGATCGCCCTCTGATCATCTATATTGGCTGATCCCGTTTTCATCACAGATGGACTCTTCATTTTCTGATGGCGTCCTGGACTCTCTTCCCTTCGAACTGCTCGTTGGACTGTGCATCTTCGCCTTCCTGCATGTCTCTTTGACGTTTCATCATTCCTGGCTAAGTTGGACATTTTCTTTTGTTTCTTTCATTATTATGTTTTCACTCCTTCCTTACATGTCTGTAATTGTCTGCTTGACGTACTGTAGGGAAGTGCTCATATCTGCTCCCGCTGTCGCATCGCTGCGGCTAGGCATTGCTCCCGAGTATGGCGTTAGCACCTTGTTCCGCCCCAACGGTGCTATTTATTTAGTTAGCACACCACTTACCAGACATGGTCCCTCCTGTGACCTTTTGTTTTTCTAACATTTGTTGTTTCTGTTTTTCTTATGTTTTTAGTTTATGGCATACGGTCCTTGGCCAGGCGCGGTTCTCCCTACTAGGGTTTTTTTTCCGCTGCTGACTGCTTCTCCGCAGGTCCCGGGCTCCTAGCTTTCTCGATCCATTTTTGCACTCCTTCCCCCTTTACCCCTTATGGCTAAGCTTACCATTTTGTCCTTAAATGTTAAGGGTCTCAATTCCCCTCACAAACGCCGTCTCCTTTGGGGGACGTGGCTCCTGGAGGTTGAATGACTCCCTATTGTATTCCGAAGCCCATAAAACTCAAATTCTATCTCACCTTACTCAATACTTCCAGGATAACCAGTCCCCGGAGGTCTCTATCGAGACTCTCTGGAATGCACATAAGGTGGTCCTGCGAGGACGCTTCATTAGTTTAGCTGCCCACGTCAAAAAGCAATCCACCTGTTCCTGTACTGAGCTCCTTGTCCACCTCTACAACCTGGAAACTCAAAATAAACTCTGCCCCATGGACGCCCTTATTGCTAATATTAAACGACTCCGTCTGCGCCTTTCCGAGCTTGACTCTCACCGCACTTCTTCTGTTGTGCTGTGATGTTGCTGAGGCTTAAGCAACGCTTTTATGCCAAAGGCAATAAAGCTGACATGCTCCTGGCCAGGAAATTGCACCAAGTTTTAGCCACTTCCAGACCTCAGCATATCCAGGATAAGGATGGTCGCAAGATCTCCGATCCTTCCTATATGGTCGAGGTTTTTGCAAATTTTTATACCCGTCTCTACAATCTTCACCATGACACTGAGACTCACCACCCTTCCTCCTCCGACATCGACACGTACCTTTCCTCTGTGGTCCTTCCTTCCCTTTCCCCTGACAAAGTGACTTCCCTTAACGCTCCCATAGAACTTAGGGAAATTGAGAAGGCTGTAGCGTGACTTCGCAAGGGTTCTGCTCCCGGTCCTGAAGGCTATACCGCTTCCTATTACCAGACCTTTCTACCCACTCTTGGCCACTTTCTGCTTACGCTTTTTCGCTCCTTTATGTCCTCTGGCGTTATTCCTCCCGAAAATCTCCGTGCCTATGTTATCACTATACCCAAACCGGGCAAGCCCACAGATAACTGCTCTAGTTACCGGCCCATTTCCCTCCTCAATACTGATTTAAAAATATATGCGAATAGATTGAATCCTCTCCTGCCCTCTGTGCTGCATGCCGACCAGGTTGGGTTTGTTTTAGGCAGACAACCCTCAGACAACACCTGCAAATTTATTAACGTTATTTGGGATGCTAACAGACGTAAAATCCCTTCCCTTTTAATCTCCTTCGACGCGGAAAAAGCCTTTGATAGGCTTCATTGGCAATTCCTCAAATCTGCCCTTTCAAAATTTGGCTTTCCCCCTCTTTTTCTCCAAGCGATTATGGCCCTTTACACCTCCCCGTTGCCATGCATTTCTATGATGGGCTTCCTTTCTCGCCCTATACCCATTACCAACGGTACTCGACAGGGTTGCCTCTTATCCCCTCTTCTCTATGCTTTAGCTCTGGAACCTCTTGCCGCTCGCATTTGTTCTGATCCTCTTATCTTAGGTTTCCCGCTTACCTCTACTTCTACCTGCACTCCTGGACTCTTTGCTGACGATATCCTGGCTTCCATGACGTCACCCTCTACCACGCTTCCTGCCCTCCTGGCGCAGCTGGGACAGTATGCTGTCGCCTCTTACCACAAAATCAATGTGTCTAAGACCCAGGCCCTCTGCCTTAATATAGCCGAATCACAGCGGCTCCAACTCTCCTCCTCCTATCCCTTTGACTGGAGGGATTCTCACCTCACTTATTTGGGCATTAAACTGCCTAAACACGTACACTCCCTTAATTCCCTTAATTCTATATGGAAGCAGATCAGGCGTGACATTTCATGTGGGAAACGATTCGAACTGTCTTGCATTAAACATGACAGCACTCCCCAAACTCCTTTATGTTATGAGAACTGTGCCCATCCAACCCCCCCTTCCCTATTACGTTCCATTCAATCATTTTTTGTTGACTTTACCAAAATTCGGGGCCGTTCTTGTGTCGCCAACTGCACTAGATTTCCCCTCGCCTTCAGGGTGGCCTGGGTCTACCCCACATCCATTCATATCATGAAGCCTGCATATTGTCACAGACCCTGTTCCATGCACACACTAACCGACCGGTCTGGGTTTCTCATGAAAATAGTCTGCTCTTCCCTTACATGATTCCCCAATTTCTCTGGACTTCACGCACCCATCACCCTCCTTTACCCCCTCTCCCTCCCATGACGTTGTACATGCTCTCGTCCTGGTCTAAATTTATGAAACGGTTCCCTTCCCTTGCTCGCCTTTTTCCCCCCCTGAACGTACTGGACTTCCTCATACCAGACTTGCACATACATAACTGGCTTTGCCCGTCCTTGAGGGTACTGGGTGTTCTATATCGCGAGGGGACCATGGTGCCCTTCTCTTACCTCACCTCTTCACATCCCATTCCTCGTCATGATTTTTTTAAGTATTTGCAAATTCGCCACGCAACCGCGACCTCCCCTGTGTCTCTCTCCCCCTTCGAGTTCCATTCGCTCCTCTCCCTATTTCGCAGGGCCCCTGACGTCAAGGGGGCAATTTCTCACTGGTACTCACTATTGATCTCCAAATTTTCCGCTCGTAAATTGCCCCATATGCGGGCTTGGGAGAGAGAGCTGCGGCAAACCTTCCCCTTAGACTCGTGGTATGAATCTGAGGCTATGATGCGAAGGGTGTCCCACTGTCTGAACCATTTGAAACTCCAAAAGAAAATTAGTTGTAGATGGTATCTGACCCCAGTGAGACTCTCTTATATGGTCAAGGGCTATTCCCGACTCGGGGTTGGGGCCAGGAGGGTTCTATGCTCCATATCTGGTGGTCTTGCCCGGTCCTATCCCCTTTGTGGGCACAGGTTTTCTCCATCATACGCCATGTCCTTCACCTTAGCTTTGACCCGTTGCCCGAACTAGCACTATTACACATCTTCCCTGATCTCCCCCCGGTCCAGTTGCCACGAAACTATGCATAGCACGCCACTGGAAGTCTAGCCCCTCGCCCCAACTCGCGGAGGTTCTCTTTACTTTGGAAAGACAATGGAACATATGTCGCATCGTTCTTCCCACACACCCCTCCTTTATCAATCGGTTTGGTCTCCCTGGCTAGATTGTCAGGACACTCTGCCTGCAGCACCGTAAGTCGCCGTCACCTTGTCATGGCCTTACTTCCTCGTCGTCACCTTGAACTGCGTCTGGCCTGTGCCTCGGTAGCTCTCCCTCTTTCGCTGAAGGGAATTGATGCTTTACCCTTTCTGGTCCGTATACTTCATGTATTTTTTCTGTAACGGCTGTACCCCTCCTCGCATGAAGTCTGGGTACCCACTCCTGGAAACCGGTGTTTCGTCGCATTGCCGTCATCAACTCTGTATGCCTTTCTATTTTTTACTGTTTATTTTTGTTTATTGGTTATATTATTGTTTCCATTATGCATCACACACACTTGGAGCGCCTGTACACATTTTACATATTCACTTTACCTCGCCTTTGCCCACATCTAGGCGTTCTCCTTTACACGTGGTTTCCTACTTACATGACTTATGTGTAAACCACCACAAAATTCTTCGGATCCTGTTAACTCGCTGCTCTAGCTCTCGACACGCGTCGTCGTTATGACTGCTCCTCGTGGGCTGTCGACCCATTTCCCAGAGCAGCTTCTTGTATTCTTTTGTACTCTACCTCTGGATATGTACCTACTGCTGATTCATTTTGTGTTTCTGTCGATTGTTACACTGTCCAACTACATTCCTGTATCTTATTTTGTTACATGGATCTGAATAAAAACCTTTTCAATAAAAAAAAAAAAAAACTTCTACCAGCTGCTGAAATTAATTGGGTCATGTATGACCACTGTCAAGATGAATTGCAATTATGGAAATATACCTAAATATATTTATATACACACACTCATTGCAGTAAAATAAATCAGGAATCACACAGGAATACACAGAAGAGTTTGATTTAATTTTTCATCAGCAATAACAACTGCAATATAAACATTGCGCAGATTCTTATGTTGTATTTAATATTGCACTGATCCAGAGGAAGGCAAAGAAAACCCCAGTGAAACTTCGGCCAATTATGTTTCATTGGGGAAAAAAAATTCCTTCCTGACCCCAGATATGGCGGTCGGTTTTAACCCTGGATCAGCCGTCTGATGGGTTAACCTGCATATTGCTGCATATGGAAATAGATCTCTGTCCAAACAGCTTAAAGGTTCTCTAATCAGCTATGCCAAGCGTCCATTGTAAGATGGGTGGTATATACAGATACAGTATGAAGAAATGAGGTCCCGGACTGCAGTGCTTATGAAGGCCTGCCCCATTATATTGTGCCAAGCTTAGTAAAACTCCAGCCAGTTATTCTCCACAGTGGGAAAACTTCGGGACCCCAGATATGACGTTCATTTTTATCTTGGATCAGCCGTCTGAGGGATTTACCTGCACTTTGCTGTAAATAAAAAGAGATCCCTGTACGCAGGGCTTAAAGATACTTTAAAGGTGCCCTATAGAACTGTGCAAAGCTCACATTCTAAGAAGCATGGTATATACAGAAACAGTATGAAGACGTGAGGTCCCAATCCGTGGGGCTTATAGGTGCCTGCTCTATTATATTGTGCCAAGCTTTTACTCTAATAAATATAGTATATACAGATATAATATGAAGAAAAATGATACCTACCGGTAGAGGTTAGAGGTACCTGTCCTATGACACCGTGGAATACTAAGTGACACTCCAGCCAATACTCCATACAGGGGAAAAACATTCCTTCCTCATCCTAGAGACAGCGATTGGTTTTCTCCCTAGATCAGCCGTCTTATGGGTTATCCTGGATATTGCTGTAAAGTGAAATAGATCCCTCTCCACAGAGCTTAACTGTACTCTAAAGATGCCCTATTAAACTGTTTCAACTTACATTCTATGATGGATGTATATACAGACCCAGTATGAAAAAGTGAGGTCCCTGTCCAAAGAGCTTATAGGTTCCTGCTCTATAATATTTTTCCAAGCTTATACTCTAATAAATAAGGTATATACAGATATAATTTGAAGAAATAAGTTGCCTGTACCTGTAGAGTTTACAGATATCTGTCCTATTATATTGTACCATACTTAGTAACACTCCAGCCAAATGTGGTCCATAGGGGGGGATTCCTTCCTGACCCAAGACATGATGGTTTTCTCCCTAGATCAGCCGTTTTATGGGTTTACCTACATATTACTTTAAACGGAAGGAGATCCCTATCCACAGATACTTAAATGTACTCTAACTGTGCCCCGTTAAACTGTACCAAGCTTACATTCTATGACAGATGGTATATATATATATATAGTATATATATATAATATATACAGAAAAATAATGAAAAAGTAAGGTCCCTATCCGCAGGGCTTATAGGTTGCTTCTCTATTATAATGTACCAAGTTTAGACTATAACGGTATATAAAGAGATAATATGAATAAAAAAGCTACCTACCGGTAGAGCTTACAGATATCTGTCCTATTACACTGTACCATATTTAGTGAAAATCCAGCCAATTATCCTTCATAGGGGGGATTCCTTCATGACCCCAGATATGGCGATCCGTTTTCTTCTTTGATCAGTCGCCTGATGAATTTACCTGTATATTTCTGTACATGGAATCAGATCCCTGTACGCAGAGCTTAAACATACCCTAAAGGTCCCTGTCCTAAACTTATATTATAAGCTGGATGGCGTATGAGGATATAGTTCGGAGGAAAAAAAAGATACTTACCGGAAGAGGTTACAGGTATCTGTCATATTACACTGTGCCATACTTGGTGAAACTCCAGCCAATTATGCTTCGTAGTGCGGGGGATTTCTTCATGACCCCGGATATGTTGATATGGTGTAGAAATAAATGACTTACCTTGGGATTTTACAGGCCCCTCTCCTATAATGCTGCACAATACTTAGTGAAACTCTAGCCAATTATGCTCCATAGGGGAAAAATTCCTTCCTGACTCCTGACATGGCAATTGGTCTTCCCTATGGAACAGTCGCCTGATGGGTTTACCTGCATCCCTCTCCACGCAGCTTAAAGCTACTCTAAATGTGCCCTATTAAACTGTGCCAACGTACATTCTACGATGGATGGTCTATACGGACCCAGTATAAAAAAGTGAGGTCCCTATCCTCAGAGATTATATTTGCCTGCTCTATTACATCAAGCTTACACTCTAATAAAAATGGTATACACAGATAAAAGGTACCTACCGGTAGCGCTTACAGGTATCTGTCCTATTACGGTGTGCCATACTTACTGAAACTCCAGCCAGTTATACTCCATAGCGGGGAAAATTCCTTCCTGACCACAGATCTGATGGTTTTTCTCTCTTGATCAGCAGCCTGATGAGTTTACCTGCATATTGCTGTATATCCTTGTCCGTAGAGCTTAAATATAACCTAAAGGTGCCTGTGCCAAGCTTGCATTCAATGATGGATGGTGTAGCTAGAGTTAGGAGAAAAAAGGTACCTACCGGAAGAGCCTACAGGTAACTGTCCTATTACACTGTGCCATACTAGGTGAAAATCCAGCCAATCGTGCTCCATACTGGGAAAAAAATCTTTCCTGATCCTAGATAAAGCGATTGGTTTTCTCCCTAAATCAGCCGTTTAATGGGTTAACCTGCAAATTGATTTAAATGGAAGTAGATTCCTATCCGCAGATCTTAAATGTACTCTGACTGTGCCCTGTTAAACTGTGCCAAGCTTACATTCTATAAAAAAGAACTGTTTAGAGTGCTGGGATTCTTTTCTGCACTCGTATAGCATTAAACATGGACATATAATTACCCATAGAGATAAGACTAAACCTGGACATAGCATTAACCATG
>VKOC01008586.1:0-16231 GCA_009364415.1 Spea multiplicata | reverse complement strand
TTCAATGCAAAAAGCACACCAGGCGTCCTTAACACAAAGAATTGTGCCAAGCAATGAGCGGCGGCCGAGGCATCACCCATCCGCTCCTATAAAGCATGTCAAACAAGGAGGAGGACATCATAATCAGAATTCTTAGCATAGCAGCCGGGGGGGGGGGGTTTGAGGTCCTTGCCCAGATTTACTTTTCTTCTTCTTCTTAGGGAGGGTCCCTAAGACTTTCCGAAAATACAAGCGCAAACATCTGCTTATCTGAGAACAGAAAGGGTCTTTCTAGATTTATTTTTTTAGATTACCGTTTCTTCTAATTCCCTGGTAGAGAAGGAAGGGGCTACAGAAGTTGAACACTGGTGGAGGGGGGGGGCGACCTGGTATCCACCGTGGCCCTTCCGCTTTTGGAGCAACACCACAACTTGAGAAGAACGGGACCCTCAGGCTTCAGATAAATGGATAATTCCCAACCCTTCTCTCCTGACCTCCTGTAGCCCCTTCACCAGTTCCATGCACCCCCCCAGGTGTCTTTCCTGTGGCTACCCCACATATTTTGTGTCACCGGGACCGATTTGGGTTGTTTTTAGTATGAATGTCGTTCGGCCGCTTTGTGACGGTACAGTACATGCAAATCATTGTTTTTTTATGGTTCTAGAACACTGTTCTAGTTATTGACTGTACACACACCTTATACCCGCATATACTCGTTGACGTTTGTGCTCTTGCCTTGTATACATTGTGAGTTCCGTAAGCAATAAACTCAATCAATCAAAGGTAGTCTGGTCGTGGACTCTTCTGTGGTCCCAGGAAGAGATCAGCCATATACGTCGTCAATGTAAAGAATATCGAGCCTATATTATCGTGGAATGTGGACCGTATTCTACAGTTATGGCTTCTGCCAGTTGGCCAAACTTCTGCTTGGAGTTGCCTCTTTATCTTTGGGTTCTATGTAGCCCCACGTGTTGGGTGTTTAGTGAATTGAGGTCCTACTAAAAAGAACCCAAACATATAACATCGGAACAAGTTTTCAAATGTTTTCAGAACCTCTTGGTATCAGCGTGGTTTGTAGGGACCATGGGTGCCGAGGAGGCCACTGTAACATGCGGCTAGTGAAAGCCATTCCTGGGACCTCTCCGGGTAGTTAATACATTAGGTGAGTCCTTTAGAAAGTTCCCAGGTATGGATATGAAGCCCCTTCCTTCCCCTCCCTGGCCGAAGCCTAAGGAGGGGCGGATTGTCTAGGGCTGAGTGGTTCGTAGAAGAATCAATAACCATGCGCTATGGAGAGCCAAACCCTGCTAGTTTCTCCCGAAACACGCGATGAGTTCACCTCCAATGATGATAAATGACTGAGAGTCCTTCAATGAATAAACTATTTGTTATATAGGTGTGACTCAGTCCAGAGTCACACTCAATGAGTCCTGTTCGGAAGGCAACGCCGACCAAGAAGGAACACCAGAGCGCCATCTACTGATCTAAGATGGAACTGACACCTTCTGGTGATTAAACAATTACCAAAGGATCATGGGGGATGTAAAAATTCAGATAAAAATTCAGATAAAGGAGATCTGTGTTGGGGGGGGGGGGGAATTCTTCTACTTAACGTTAGACCCAGCTTTACAAAAAAATAATCCTACCTTAAACAAGACGGCGTTATATATGTGTGAGTATTAAAGCACTCAGTAATATTGAATTATTTTGGGCTGGAATCAGGGTAAATAATGCGCCCTTGTTTATTTAAGAAAGTTTGTTGTGTGTGGGAGGAATATCATGGGTAGGAACAGCTGTAAGATAAATGATTCTCAATTAAAGTCATCTGTATTCAAGCAGGGATTTCAGTTGCGCTACACCAGGGGGCTCAACTGCTATTAAATGAGAGTAGAAGATGCAGTCCGTTCTATGGTGTAGGAGCTCAAGAAGCTACCCATTTACCCCGAGACTTGGGGGCAAACCAGGACACTTCCCACCCAGGAATGCCGAGCACTTATGGTGAATAAGATGGACCCCATGGCCTATTTGCCGGCCGTTTGCCCTATCGGCTGAGCCGCAGTCTCGCGATCAGCTCATTCAGAACATCTTTTGGTATCAGGGTTAGTTTGGAATGTTCCTGACAGCGTTTCGGGTGGGGGACAACTCATAATGGCGACTTAAGACAGGCGTCCGCGGGAACTCTCGGGGTTTGACTGTGAGTCTCAGGGTTATTGCCCCAATCTCAGGGTGAAGGGGCAGATTCTCAGGGTCACACAGAGGTCGCTCCTTCCTATACTACACTGCTGTGATTGTACAAAAGTCTCCCAACTGGCATCTTTGCTACCAGTATGTTGGTTGGTACCAGCTGATTCTCCTGCTTGAATGCAGGTGACTCAATTAAGCGTCTCTTCGAATAATAACAAGTCAAGTTCTAAAAGCAAAACAATCGGCACTATTTTCTTCCACGGCGTCTGCTCCACGTTTAGACTTTTGCCCCAGAAGGGACTGTCCCGATTGTCCGCTTTTACCCCCAGTCCTTTCTAAGCCTTGCGTTTTACTTTATACTTATATATATTTTATTTATTGAATACATTTCATTTTACTTATTTGGGGCTTTTAGGGCTTTAGAACCCGGTAACCCAGAAAACGTTCTGGGCATCACCAGTGGAGGAAAAAGGGGACACTGTGATCAGGGGCAGGCGGCAAGTTACGGTCACAGCCGCCCAGGTGCGGACACTTCCCCTGGCAATAATCCCAAAAAGGGACTGGCCAACCTAAACAGGGACACATAGCAGGTCACAACAACATGCGCTGTTTTGGTAACAGGTATTATAAGGACCGTCACGTGCCCGTCTCTCAGTAAGGAAAGTTTTATTGTATTTGAACCAGATCAAAAGATTCATAACCAAACAAGCTGACCCAAGAAGGGGTTAATGTATCATGACATTACGTCATGTCTCCCCACCCATGAGTGCCCTGTTTCGTCATTCCTCTGAAACTTAAAACACAGAACATAAACCAACACAGTGAGTGATGAACTACGTCTTCCACAGGCCCTTATACCAGGCTTCCTACTTGGCCTGTGGCGTAAGGGCATTCTGGGAATTGTAGTTTCACTTCGCTCTACGTATTGTTGAGCCCCAGCGCATCTGCCATATAGTAGAACTACATATCCCAGCAAACACCGGGAGCTGCTCTCGGGCTCCTCACAGTGGCCACAGTTTATTATGCAGCTGCAGTAGGAGTTGAGGTGAAGACAAGCAGTGGCCCGCAGGTAAGAGGCTGCATGTCAGGTGGGGGTCCTACCTGCAGGGAATAGGAGGGTCTCTGGGTTATAATGGAATTAACTCCTAATCTCCTGGGTGAGGTAGGAAAAGGAGCTTAATTTAACACATGCTTTGTAAAAAATATGTCTTACCTGGTTAAAGGTGTGTATGTTCAGAGGGATTTAACACAGTACAGGAGGGAAGTTTATTTCAAAGGAGGAGAAATGTTACAACAAGAGACCATGATCTCAAACTAGTGGGTCAGAGGCTTGGATGGATTGGAAGGGTGGTAGATACATGGAACAGCCTCCCAGCAGAAGTGGTAGGGGGTAATACAGTGAGGGGATTAAACATGCATGGGGTAGGCATACGGCTCCTGAATCTAAGACGAGACCAACAACTGATTTAAGGTTTGGATCTTTACAGGTGGAAAAGATGGGCAGATTAGACAGGGGGGCCAAATGGGGCCAATCTGCCCTCAAATTCTATGTTTCTGCTTGTGTTTAGAGCTCAGATGTCAGTTTGCATTTTTTTTTTATAATTTTTAGCATCTGTTCTATATTTTTTTTATTATTTGGTTCTTAACTAAACGTCTCATTCATTGTTTTAAAGATCTCATCAGCGCGGCTTCAGTCCCATTTATTCATGTGAATTTTTCCGTTTATGATGTAATACTAAGTCTTAGGCTTCTTCACGGTAATTGTTAATTTTACTGTAATTGTTAAATTTAATACAGACTCTGTATTATTAAAAATGTAGTTTTAATAATAAAAATAGATATTTAAACATTTGGCGTGTGTCACTGAAGAGGTACATTTTTTGGGTGAGGTTTTGTAAACCACAAGTCAAGCGATGCCTGGTACAAGCTCTGTATTAGCAAATAAAGACCTCTCCAAGTGCCGCTCCCACCCATCGCCCACCTGTACAATTTGGCTATTAAACCAAAAAGACTTTTATTCGCATATTAATGCTGAAAAAATAATAGTGTGTGTATATATATATATATAATATTAATAGTAATTATTAGGTAACAATAAAATTTACAAAGGCAGGGTATTATACATACATTATGTGTCATTTTATTTTTCTGCAGTGTTATTTTATATTTATATTTTTTTTTGTATATTTTCTGTAGTGGAGTGTTCACTACTTATTTATTTATTTTTTTCTGTAGGGGATTATTCATATTTTGTATTTTGTTATATATTTTTCTGTAACGGAATTATTATATAATTTTGTATTTTTTGCATATTTTTTTGTAGTGGATTACTGTATTTATATTTTGTATTTTTTTTTGTATCTTTTTCTGTATCTTATTATTTATATTTTGTATTTTGCTATATATTTTTTTCTCTAGCGGATTATTTATGTTTTGTATTTTTTTGCATATTTTTCTTTAGTGGATTACCATATTTATATTTTGTATTTGTTTGTTTTTTTGTAGCGGATTATTTATATTTTGTAAGATAAACTGAACAGCCTCCCATCAGAAGCGGTAGCGGCTAATACAGTGAGGGATCTAAAACAAGACCAAGGACCGATTAAGGTGAAAGTTTTCAATATTTTAAATATATTTCCTTACCAAGTAAGTAAAATATATAAAAATGTCTGCCTTTAACCGACAAAAAAAATGTTACAAAACTTTTGTGTATAAGGAAGAAGGAAACTTTAAAAACCCCAAAAATCGTCTTCATACAAAAGAAAAATATTTGTCTTAAGACGTAAGACAGTTCGTCGACTTCCCGAAACGAAGGCCGCATTCCTGGCGTTCGATGTTGCGTGTCGGGGGTGACAAATAAATATAGAAATATGTCAATAAAACACAAATGGAATGATGGATTTTTTTTACCATTGGGACCCACAAGCGTAAGTCGGGCTTAAAAAACATAAAATAAAATAAAAAAGGATTTCTTTGATACTCTTACTAGGTAGAGCATAAGAGGGTGGAGTCAAGCAGGGGCAAATTGAAAGAGGTGGGGCTACCAGCAAAGCACGCCCTCTTAAAGTATCTTGGGCGTGGCTACTGCAGGGTACCTTATTTAAAGGTCTGGTTGATCCAATTAAAGTGATCAATTTAAGTATTTGCTGCTTTTCACCATGCGCCACTACTGCCTACTTCCAATATGTCTGCCAAATCGGTCAGTTCTTGTTTTTTAGACCCTTTAAATGTAAGGACTGTAAGCAGCGCTGCAGGAATTGTGGGCACTATAGAAATAAAAGATATTAGCCCGAGCTGCATGTTCGTTTACCCAGCAGCTAGTCTGCACTGGGCTCAGCAAATAAATAGTTAAATAAGTAAGATTTTGAGTGGTACTTGGTACTCTCTGGTGTTTGCTGCTCTCCGGCTTCTTGCTCTATTGCATGTTTCCTGAAGATATGCCGATGTTTACATGTCCTCGCAAACAGATACGTTATTTTTAGACCTTCGGGAACACAGAAAGTCATTCCGTGACACGTGTGGCCAGAAATTAAACCTGTGCTGTACCGGGTCTGGACTGGCACATCAGGCAAATGCCCGCGGGGCCACTGGCCGACATGCGGGTGCGGGTAGTATTCTGGAACTGCAGCCCGGTATATAAAACTACACACACCTTTTGTTGCCCATACCGCTTTGTGGGGGGCATGAGCCACTTGGGGGGAGCACGTCTTGGCGGGACGCATCATCTACGCAGAAAATAGCTGGGAGCCGGGGTAAAGAATGGGGCAAATGCGTAGGGGAAGGGTTCTGCAGAATGACCCCATGCAAGGGGGACACCATATACATTTAAAGCTATCATATGCATTAAAATGGACACAATGACTGTTGCGTCCCTTTAATTATACAAAAATTCAAGGATTTTGGGGGGGGGGGCGGGGAAAGATGAAGATTTACTTCTTTGTGTCTTGCAGCATCTGGACCTTGGAGCATTTGAGGAATGCATGTGTTTTTGTTAATATTTTTTTAATATGTTTAGTCTACAGGGCGTGTAGAACACAAAATAATGCGGAGCTTTGTGTGTTTACACGCGTGCAAAAACATTGCAAAACTGGTCTCACCGAGGTTGCAAGTGGGTGGCGAGCCGCGCTTCCCGATAATAAAACATCTTTGTCAGCAGATGAGTTCATCGTTTGTTGGGAAGAACGAATGTGTGCGCGTTCATCCTAAACCCCCCAGTGTTTCCGTGGCAGGTTAAAACAAGAACATATTGCTGGCCTGGCATAATATACTAATTGTTACTCGTTTTAATCCCCTTCATTAATTTTTTTATTCTCATTATATGTAACCAAAATGATGAGAAACTATATTTGCTATAATAATGGCGCTAAAACATAATTCTCTTAAACGGTCGGACCCTTCAGAGGGATAGATCTGTACCAAATATACGGTAATTTAGTTTTTTGTGCTTTCTTGTAATTGATGTAAGCAGGGATTGCACAGTTGTTTCTGCAGCCCTGCAAACTGATCTAACAATAGATCATGGATCAGCATCATGTACCAGCATGTTTATTTTATGGTGTCCATGGTCCATACATCAATCACTGAATGCAGAACTAGGGGCTTAACTAGAACTAAAAATTTCAGCTAACTAATATCCAGGAGATATCCCCGTTTATTTGTTTTGTTAGACCCTTGATGACGAATGACATAATTGTATGTCCTGAAAGACTGTCACTTGAGGACACAGGACGTACTATTATGTCCTGCACTATTTCAGCTGATGGGAGTTATGATGCAAACACTGACAATGTTAACTCCATACTGTGATCGGTAAAGCAGGGCTTCAGAGCGCTGCTTCCCGATCGCTGTGTGATCAGCAGTCAGTAAAACAAATAGTATTTATCTTCTAAAAAATATTGTACAATAAAACATTTATTTTAAAAAAACACAGCAGTGATGTCATCATGGAAGTTGGAGGTGCACATTGAAAAAATTATATTTAAAATTATAGTGTAACAGTTATACAAATAATAATAATAATAAAATATATATAAAACACCATTCCTAGTTCACATGATTTTTTTTGCTTGTTCACCAATTACAAATTTAAGGAAAAATTAAATAAAATATTATAGTGCTATGTAAAGTGTAATTTCCAACAACACATGGAAAGCATATGAAATATTACTGCAGTCAGACGGGGGAATTATAGGATTCTCTTCTTCAGTACTTTTTAATAATTTTATTTTATTAATATATTTTTTTATTTCTTTTTAGGAGAGGTTGTTGGGGAATTCTATCAGAATTATCTTCGAGGGTCGCAAGCGGAGTGTCTGTCGAAAGCCCAAGTCTCCAGGTACCGGTCTCCGCTATGGCAATTTTCCTTCACAAAACTAAAGATTGTGATTGTAAACAATCTAATAACGGACTTATGTCTTTTTTTTTTTCTTTCAACCTTTATCACTATGTTACTATGCGTGATACTTTGTCACCTTAATAGAACTCTTACTTAATAGTGAATAAAGTTCTATTCTCTGCTGGGGTACGTAAAAATGCAAAAAAACCCTTTTTTTTTTGTGTGCTGGCAGGAAGCGTGAAAAACGTTAATTCCTGTATTTTGTAACGTCTTTGACGGAGAAGAATTCTTTCTCTTGAATCTTCTTGCTGACGGTCAGAATTGAAGTTTTCTTGTGTAACCGGGGACAAGCGATCTTTTCCAGGAAGCAGCGGAGCTCTAATGATAACAAAAACCTCATTTGATTACAGTTTCTGTTTTCTGGTCACGATTTTCCACTCTTATCCACGCTACGGCCAGCCTGGTGGAACCGCGTAAATATTTATAGAAAAATGCTGCTTCATTCTGTGTCACTGTACACCCCCCGTCCCCTCTCGGTATACTCGTCCCCTTCTCCGGAACGGGTGACTGCAATAATTACAGTGACTTTCTGTTTGTCTCGGACCGCAGGTAGATATCGGCTGGTCCCTGGACGGCGAAAAGCAGAAAGATGGGGGCTTTCTGGCCGAGTGACGGCTACATGGTGACCTTGGCCCTTCTCGTTGGCTTTCTGAGTCTGCTGTACTGGTAAGAACTTTCCTCAAGGGTGTTTAGTAGACTGGCGGTAACTAAACTTGGGTTCTAGAGCATAAGGTTGGTGGCCCTTTGTTTAGATGGCACCAGACGATTTTTGGGGTGGCCGCCCCCGAAAGATAACACAGCTCATTAGTTTCTGCCAGCATAGAAGTGGCCGGTATTTGGAAGCTACAGCTCCAAAACCCAGGGAAAAAATAAGAATTGTGAAAATTATTCTACGACAAGTATTGTTTCATCAGTTTTTAATGAAAATTCATTAATTTTACTTTTTGTGATAGGTTTTTTTTTTTAATGAGACCTTTCTGGATTTGAGAAATTACTGTCTTTTTTCATATAAAGTGTTTCCTTGTGCAGTTGACTTCAATTCCTAGTATCCCTGGGGGACATGTAAATAGTTTATTTTTTATAATTTAACAAAAAGCAGAAGAAAAATCTAAATCGGATCAATATCAGTTCTTCTAGGTTCACTCACAGTTTTTTAAGGAACTTTTGGCAGGTATGATATTTTGTGGATTCCGGGACCTCAGTCGCTTCTCTCCTTTCATTTAATCCTAGACAGACTGGAAGTTGAGATCAGGGCTCTTTGGGGGGCCACACAATCACTTCCAGGACTCCTCGCTCTTCTTTACGCCGAATGGCTCTGGCTGTATAATTGGGGTGATTGGGGGCAATCAGATTAATCCCTGATGATATTGAGTATCTGCCTGTACTTCTCAGCATTGAGGAGACCATAAAGTCTGACCAAGTCCCCAACTCCATTTGCAGAAACTTCTAAACACTCATTCATGTGTTGCCTCCTAGCCCTTCGGCGGACAAACTGTCTTCTGCTGCAGCCAAATATTTTATTTCGACTCTTTTTCCGCACCCCGGTTCCTGTGTTTTTGTCAATAGTTGAGTCGCTTGGCCTTTGTTACCACATCGGAGGTATGGCTTTTTGGCCACAAGTCTTGGCCACTTCACAAGGACCACTTCTGCTGCGCTAAGGTTCCTTGGCCCACCACGGCCCTGAACATTGCCCGATTCTTTGTGCTTCTTCAAAAGAGCGTGGACAGAACATCTGGAAACCCCTGTCTGCCTCGAAATGCCTGGCAGAGACTGTACTGACGCTGGTGTAGCTACCTTGTGTGTTGTTGCTGTGCTCGGTCTTGCCATGGTGTCTTCAGCAACCTCTCTTTGTTAGAGTGGCCGTTCCTCACCCGGTTTTATTTCTGCTTATTTATTTCGGTTTCAGGTAATAATTGTGTTTCAGCCTAGATATTAAATTGATGATCGTTAGCACCTGTTTGGTTTAACTGTTTAATCACAAACCTAGCGATATGCCTACAAAATCCCCGACAGAGACCTCCGGCTGTAGAAAAGAGGTCAACAAAATTAATTTTCATAAAAAGGCAACTTAGCGGGAAGAACAACCCCACCTCTGTACTATAATTGGCTGTGTTTAACCCTTTTTGTACCAGGCATTTTACACTGGCATTCAGAGAGTTAATCCATGTGTTCTGCAACTCGACAGTCTTCGTTCTTCCTTAAGCCAGTAACGCGGTTTTATAGTTTTTTTTTGTTTTTTTTGGATTTTTCTTTTCTACCTCTAAACCACGTTAGAGACTCATGAAGGCGCCCCCCCCCCTCTTTGTTCTTTTTGTATCGTGCATTACATCGTGGATGGCCGGCACGCAAATCACGGCGGGGAGGCCGCGAGCCGCCAGACCCCATGCTGGTAATGCCACTGGATGATTTTAATAAAATAGGACAGCCGTGAAAATCAAACAGGCGAATATGTCTGTGAGTGTGTGTGTATGAGTGAGTGAGTGTGTGTGTAGTGGGGGGGTTTGCATTACTCTCCAGGAGATGGCTGTCTGTGTGCGCCGTTTTGGGGGGGTTTCTAAAAATACCCCGAGAGAGACGTCTCTTTGCCTTCATCACGAACACCAATCACCAGCCTGATTTTAACTATACATATCTTATATATTTTTAATGCGTTTAATCCCCAGTTACAGTGAAGATGTATTTTAATTAAAATATTTTACTTTTATTTCTATTATTAAGCCATTTATTTATTATTTAAAGGGGGATTTTAAAAATTTTTTCAGCATTAGATACAACGTCGTTTAGAAGTAAACCACAAAATGCCGCCTTTATATCTGCAGACCTGGAGGTCGTCGCCACTGTCAGTCATGTGATATTTTGGGCAACTGAACTTCTCAAACACCACACTGAGCTGATGCTTTATGGCAATGCTAATGAAGTCCGTTCCCCCATAGACTTTCATTAGTCAGAGAGTCCAACTGAGTAGATTAAGACTGATCCATTCTATTATTTCCCACGGGCAGTATGATAATGAGTCAGAGTGTTTGCCTCGCAGATTAGTCTCCGATTACAGAGCGAGAACTCGTACAAATGGCTAATATGCAGCTGACTAAACATATGATACGTGAAAATTAAAATTCCATTCAAACAGAAAACAGCTGAATAAATATTAACAATATAGTAAAAAATAATTGGGAGTATCCCTTTAAATAATATTTATATTTTTTTTTTAGTTGTACGGATTCTCCAGAAATTTAAAACATGGGTTGTGAATAATGATTCAATCTTCAATTAAATAATATTTAAATTAACATTTTCTCCCCTGGCAGGTATTCACGGTCTGCATTCTCACAGCTGGAGAAGGCCGGCATTAAGCACCCAAAACCGCTTCCTTTCATCGGAAACGTTATGCTGTTTCATCAGGTATGGCGCCACCACCAACTTTTGTTTGAATTTTGTTTCTTAGCCTAATGATGTTGAATACAGTCCATGGATATTTACAGGGGTTATTTTAGAAGTGTTAGAATGTGGATGAGAACCATTTCTGGGTTTAGAATGTGAATGAGAACCATTTATGGGGTTAGAATGTGAATGAGAACCATTTATGGGGTTAGAATGTGAATGAGAACCATTTCTGGGGTTAGAATGTGAATGAGAACCATTTATGGGGTTAGAATGTGAATGAGAATCATTTATGGGGCAAGAATGTGGATGAGAACCATTTACAGGGTTAGAATGTGGATCAGGAACATTTTATGGAATTAGAATGTGAAACAGACTGATTTTATAGAATATGGATCAGAAATATTTATGGGGTTAAATGTGCACAGAGATATTTCTTCTTAAATTAGGATGTGTATCAGGACAATTTATGGGATTAGAATGTGTATTAGAGGCATTTTTGTGGTCAGAGTGTTGATCAGAGATCTTTTTTCTTGATCTTTTGGAATGTGAAGCAGACTTGGGATAATCACAATGTATTTAACCCCTTAATGACAAAGCCTGTACATGTACGGGCTTAAAATGCATGGTTTTTAATAGTTTCGGGGCCGCCCATTGTCCTTAAGGGGTTAAGTCACTATTTTAAAACTGAGCATATTTCTTTTGTGTTTTTACACAAAATAGATAATTTTAATCTCCTATATGGGACTAGATGTTATGTTATTTCTAGCTTGAGGTTCCATTAAATGTATATTTAGTTCCTTGAGGTATTAAGGGTGTTCTTCATATCTTTGTCGCTCACGAGCCCAGTAATTGTTAAAGTTCGTTTGTAATTCTGAATGTACAGCAGTCTCTTACTCGATTTACTGCAGCTGCCCTACTGCAGCTTGACCTTTTTGTTAAGTAAGATTGTCGGTCTTAGTTTGCTATTTCTGCTAATTCTTGAATTGGATCGAGGCCTGGATAACAAGTTATTTTCTCCGCATACCTGGCCCACAGTCACATACTTGTTAATACATGTTTCTCCACTCTTTATTTTTGGTTTCCAACTTGCTTGTGTGTTTTTTACGCGGGGGGGGCAGTCCTCCGCAAACCACCACGGCAACTCCTGGACGGACCTCCAATTGGACAAAAATGCTGTTGATTGCAGACGAAGCCCTCGCCGCTTCTCCTTTTTGTTTACTAATCGCCATATTTAAAGAAATGACAATAAATTCATTTTCCTAGGGCTTTCTGGAGGGAGCCAAAGACATTCTGAAGACTTACGGCCCGATTTGTGGGTAAGACCCTTAGACCTCTGCACCAATCTTAATTAATTTGGAAAATACACCAACACCAATAAAGCTTTATACCTTCTAGTTTTGCAAATTAACATTTAATTTCAGATTTTTTAAAAATGTGTTTTAAAAAACAAACAAAACAGTAAGCTCCCTTTATCTGCAGACCTGGAGCCGTCATTGCTGTCAGTCATGTGATATTTTGGGTGACGTTCCCGGCTCGGACACCACACTGAGCTGATGCTTTATGGCAACGCTAATGAAGTCCCTTCCTCCATAGACTTTCATTAGTTTGAGAGTCAGGTTGGGTGATTAAGACTGAGCCATTCTGTTTTTTTCACACAGGCAGTATGATAAGGAGTCGCGGTGAGGAGTAGTAGATCGGGGATCAGATAACAGAGCAAGAACTATATATATATATATTATATATTTTTTTTTTTCTCTTTTTTTTTTTTTTTGCTTTTGCTACATTTGTATTGTTTATCTTAAAAATGCCTAGCGATCTTTCCCACCGGAACTATTGCAACATTCTACTTTTTCATCTCGGTTTTGACTTGTCTCGTGTGAAATAGGGTTCTTAGACGATAACCTCCTCCTGACTTCTTATTCTTGTTATATTATCACAGCCAAAATATCTCAGGAGCCCCCACGTTATCCCTTTCATTAATTTATCCTCTGCTCTAGCGCCGGCGCTTTTCAGTATACTGCGGGAAATAAAACGACCAAACACTGAGAATTCTAGCAGGATAGTAAGATAGCGGAGAAACCATTCCCGGGGAAGGACGCGTCTTTGACCTTGACGTTTGGGCTACTGGGCTATTCTTATATTGTGAGTCATTCCCCTCGGGATGTTTTACTTGCCTCTTCTGCGTAATCGCGGTTGGCTTCCGAATCTATCTGAAAAATCACACCATATGCTCAGCGGTCGTTAATATGGTTTTAATAACGCGTTTCAGCCGACTTGCCTTCAAGTGCTTTAGCAACAGCAGCATGCGCGGCCGACATGCCAATTAACCCCTCTTTCTTGTAGCCTAAAACAAACAAGGCAAAGAGAGAACTTAATATATATATAATATATATAATATATATATGATAGATATCTATAGATCTCTCTCCCTCTCTCCCGTACCGTGAATTTACGGTTCGCACTTTCGGCTCCTTTCATCCAATACGTGGGACGTACCGTTCCTCACGGATCCTAATTTCTTAAAGGATATCTATATGAAATAGGGAGTCTCTATTTTTCTTCGGCTTTGTAACTGTTTCTTGGTCTCTGGCGATTCGAAAGTGGAAAACGATATCTCTAGGAAAGCACCGATGGTCCAAGAGCGTTTGAGATCATGTATGTCTACCATACGCGCAGGGTGGACCCTTGACCATATCTCTACAAAACGTTTCAGCTGATAGGACCTCCGATGACCCATTGCCATCAACCTTGTTTTCTTACAGGTACTATATGGGGCGCCGACCGGTCATTCTAATATCTGAACCTGATGCCATCAGACAGGTTCTCCAGAAAGATTTTGCCAACTTCACCAACAGGATGGTAAGTTTTAGGTTTAACGGGGTTCGTATTTTAGGGGCGTATGTGTTTATGGGGTTCCTACTTGTCCCCCTCCATCGGTTTCCCCGGTGTATTTACATGGAAGAAGGCGTGCGAGCTCCTCAGGTCAATGAGTAGTTTAATTATTGATGTGTACTAATTATACCATTTGAATGGTAGCAGGAACCATGGATGGTGAGGGGTTAACTAGGGAAGGAGGGCATAACTGAATAAAGAAGGGATTTATTTGCTATCGTTCTGCAGAAGATGAACCTGGTGACCAAGCCCATGAGTGACAGCCTGCTGTGTCTCCGGGACGAGAAATGGAAACGCGTCCGCAGTGTGCTGACGCCAACATTTAGTGCGGCGCGCATGAAAGAGGTAAGGTCTCCGTGTAACGGGAGAGTAGCGCTTCACCCACGCTGCCGGCGGCCCGGCGGTTACTGGAATATTGTGCCACCGGGACAGCAACATGGAGTGTTTTAGTCTCACAAACACTGGAGAGAGAGAGACATCTTTTGGCACTGCCTGGATCATGAGTGGTCAAAGAGTGGTGTCCAGGAGTATGGTGAAGCCTCCGGTGATACCACCAGAAGGTAGAAGAATCACATGGTCATTAAATCATGGGTTTTAGTTCTCCAACGTGGGTGAACCGCTATCCAGTTTAGATCCGGGTGCTTGGAGTTGTGTAGGGGGGTTTGTTGTCAGGGTTGTAGGAATGAACCTGGGTTACTGTGCATGCATTCTCTTTTCCTGCCATTCATTCACCACCTGGCAGCACCGATCTGTGCTGGGGAGAACCTGTTAGACGCGCTGCAGGAGATCTCATTTTAAATCATTTTATCCACATTTTGTTACTTTTATTTGTTATATATATATTTATTTATTTTTTTTTTTGCTCAAACTGTTTCTTTACTGTTTTTATTCCATGTTTTCTCTCTTCCACCGTTGACACTACTTCCGTTGGTTTGAATATTCCCTCACCGCGCTTTTCTCCCGACCCAGATGTGTCCTTTAATAAACCATGGCTGCGACGTGCTGGTCCAGAACCTCCAAGCATACGCAGACTCCGGAGAGCCGTGTAACGTCCAACGGTAACATCGTCAAACTACGCGGGGGGTTAACGGGGGCTGATCTTAAATTTTTATACAATCATTGGTCTCTGTGGCCGTTCTCCTGTTTGAATGAAGTTGTGTTTTGCCGATTAGGAATTACTCGTGCTTCACCATGGACATCGTGGCGAGTGTGGCCTTTGGCACTAAAGTGGATTCTCAGAACAACCCGGATCACCCCCTGGTGCAGAACAGCAAGAAATTCCTGGAACTCTTCACCCCCTTTAAGCCCTTAATCCTGTTGACACGTAAGACGGGGGTCTTCGGGACGTCTAATGCGGGAAATATCAACAGAAGTTACTGATTTTTTCACAAGACCCCAGAACAGCTTTGTAGGGGGTCCCTAGGACTCTGCATCAAGCTATTGTAGAGTATTAGTTTAGTTGTTTAATATTATTTTTCGTCACGATGGTAAATAAAGCCTGCTAAATATATCCGTCTCATCTCCCTCCCTGCCAGTGGCGTTCCCGTCCATCATGATCCCCATCGCCCGACGGATTCCCAATAAGAAGCGAGACCAGCTAAACAGCTTCTTTCTCAAGACCATCAGAGACATTATTGCTCACAGAGACGACCTGCCGGTTAATGAGGTAATTAGCATCATTTTATATATATATATTTCCTTGTTTTTGAAAGAAAAGCTAATTTTGCCCATTAAAATAATATGAAATAGATCAGAAATCCAGCACAGACAGTCTAAATGACTATTGTAGCCGGAAATGGCTGATTTTTAATGGAATCTCTTTGTAGGCGTACAGAGGCCCTTTATCACTCCCATCACTCTGTGTTCAATGGCCCTTTTCACTCCCATCATCCCGGTTCGATCCTGTTATTCTCCATCACTCCTGTGTTCCAACGCCCTTTATCACTCCCATCCACCTTCCTTGTTCCAATGCGCCCTTTATCACTACCCTCACTCCTGGTTCAATGGCCTTTATCACTTTCCTAGTCATCCTCCGTGTCCAGATGACATTATCACTCCCATCCTCCGTTTCCACATGCCCTTTTATCACTCCCACACTCCTGTTGCCAATGGCCCTTTACACTACCATCACTCCTCGTGTTCCCAATGTCCCTTTACTCACTCCCATCAGCTCTCTGCGTTTTTCCCAATGGCCTTTCAATTACTCCCATCACTCCTGTTGTCCCACATGGCCCTTTATCACTTCCTATTACCACATGTGTTTTTCCAATGGCCCTTTATCACTCCCATCACTCCTGTGTATGAAAAATGACAACAATTCTATTATCACAAATCCCTCATTTTTCAGAGACGGCGCGACTTCCTTCAGCTGATGCTAGATGCCCGTGACACCATCAG
>VKOC01008578.1:0-15315 GCA_009364415.1 Spea multiplicata | reverse complement strand
AGGAAACCCAGTCTACTGGAGCGGAAGGAGAGGACCCGTGTCTGCCAGAGACATAGAGGAAACCCAGTCTACTGGAGGAGAAGGAGAGGACCTGTGTCAGAGACCCCGAGGAAACCCAGTCTACTGGGGGGGATGGAGAGGACCCGTGTCAGAGACATAGAGGAAACCCAGTCTACTGGGGGGAAGGAGAGGACCCGTGTCAGAGACACCGAGGAAACCCAGTCTACTCTGGGAGAATGAGAGGACCCGTGTTTAACTGAGTGAGAGGGAGTGCTGGAAGATACATATAGTTGAGACTGATTTGGAGGCGAGAGCGTCACCTCACTAGTTGATATCTTACCGACCGATGTCAGCATCAAAGGAAGAAACCATTGGGTTGAGGCGCTGATAGCGGCGAATTAGCATATCCTTATTCAACTCCCAGATCATCTTAAATGGGTCCCAGGTTTTTAGGTATGCCTGCAGAAGGGCCGCGTTGGCAGACATACCCCCGCTGATCTGAGCCTGGATCTTCTTTATTTCCTCGTCTCTCTCTATAGAATGAGAAGGAAGCTGCATTTCAATACCTTTTTTCAATAACAACCCAAAGACCTAGAATTCTCAGCAAACCTTATTGTAAAACAGGACCAAAAATAATCAGTTCAGGTTCTTATTTATCGCCCAACGCACTGAAAACACCACAGACAACCTAACGAGGAGGTCACTCTGTCCATCGACTTCCCCAAATGTAATTTCCTGAGACATAATGTATATATGGGTACATACGGTGTATCAGGAGTGGTTCCAGGAGACATATACAGGTACCTGGTGTGGATCCTGCCATGTGTGAAGTTCCATCTATATGTATGCTGTATGCATTTATGTGGTTCTTACCCACAATGCTGTGTATAGGCTCCCTCTGGGATTTCTTCCAGGTCAGTATATCCGGCAGCCTCTTAAAACAGGACACCGTGGTGAAGATTTCACTGCAGACGCTGTTCACGATGTTCGCAAGCTGCAGTAGGGTAGGGGAGAACTCCACCTATGGGGCAAATAGACAGCGTAACGGTCTGAGAAAACACCTCCTGGAGACCCGGAAGGAAGCAGGGGGAATGACCCCGGGGCACAGTGGATTCCACCTGATGCTACTCCTCATTTACCTCGGCAGTTGCCCCAGGGAAGTCGTTTTGCAGAATGACCATAACCCTGAACAGGGGGCTTTGTGTGGTTTTGCTATCCCCGTTGATGGCTTTGGAAAGCTCCTGAAGAGACCATTTGATGTTCAGTCTGAAGGCTTCTTCCACCAGTCGGTCCATCTTCTCAGTGTAATTCATCCAGTGCTGCTGGATCTGCAAAGACAGCCAACTGACTGGTCAGAGCTGGGGTGCACTGACGTATAGTATGTTCTCGCTCAACGCCAAAGCGTAGGGGCAGATGGTGGATATTTTTGTTAATAATTAAATTAATTCCCCAAAAAACACAGGGTACAGTGTGGGCAACGAATCCACGTTACGGACGTGCTAACGTTGGCGGCCAAACCTGAGCTCTTAACACCCATAACTTGTACCTCAGGTCCATCAGCTTTGAAGACCTCATAAGTGGACCTCATGACCTTGCAGATCTCCTCGTGGAGGCTCTGCAGCCGGCTCTGGGCGCTCCTCCGGTGCTCCTCCTGTACTTCCTGGAACTCTAGATCTCTGAAGACCCTCTTTCCGTCGATGTGGAGCAGCAGCGTTTCGCTGATCAGCCGCGCGCAGCGGGTGATGTTCAGGTTGGAGAGCTTGAAATTATCCACAATCTGCTGGATCTGTAGATCGCGGAAGGTAACGGCGTTAGGGCTTCGTGACTCTCCTACACAGGGGCAAGTCAAGCCACCCAAGCTGATCTATTAGAGGGGAGGTGAATTTCCCCCACAAAACCAACTGCCCTACAGAGAGGTAAGTTCTCCCCGCTCAGCTAACTGCCCTACAAGAGGTAACTTCTCCCCACTCAGCTAACTGCCCTACAGAGAGGTAACTTCTCCCCACTCAGCTAACTGCCCTACAGAGAGGTAACTTCTCCCCACTCAGCTAACTGCCCTACAGAGAGGTAACTTCTCCCCACTCAGCTAACTGCCCTACAGAGAGGTAACTTCTCCCCACTCAGCTAACTGCCCTACAGAGAGGTAACTTCTCCCCGCTCAGCTAACTGCCCTACAGAGAGGTAACTTCTCCCCGCTCAGCTAACTGCCCTACAGAGAGGTAACTTCTCCCCGCTCAGCTAACTGCCCTACAGAGAGGTAACTTCTCCCCGCTCAGCTAACTGCCCTACAGAGAGGTAACTTCTCCCCGCTCAGCTAACTGCCCTACAGAGAGGGAAGTTCTCCTGCCCTTACCTTGCTTGCGTGCATCAGACACTCGTTTATGAAGACGTTCGGCGTCCCCTTGGATGACCAGTGCAGTTTGGTGAGACCAGGCTGGACCTTTTTATCCAAGAAGCGTATTCTCTCCCTGAACAAACTCCGCTCCTCGGGGGACAGCGCTGCTATAATCCTAAACAATTAAACAGACAAGGAGATAAACGCCGACAAAGGGTCTGCCCGTCCACACACTCGGTACTCAGATCTCAGCTACTTAATGGAGGGGTGTGGCTTTTATAAGGGGGTGGGGCTGACCATCCATAGAGGCAGGACTAGACGCAGTTGGACTCAGAAGTGGGTGGGGAGTGGGCGTGACCTGGGCAGGAATTAGTATAAAATGAGTGGGGAGTGGACGTGACCAAACGCCGCTCCACCTGGAGACCGAAGACACTAAGCCGGAGACCATTAATCACGCAGGCTACGGAAGCTGGCGGGATCCAGCTCCGGTTATGATAACCATGACCCAGCGTGTCCTACCTGTTGTATGCCCTGACCACCAGAAGCACATTCTCCCGCAGGTTCCGGAGATCCTCTTTCTTCTGATAAATCTCCACCAGGTAGTGGGGGATCTCGAACTGGAGCCGTTCCCAGTAGTGAATCTCAACAAACAACTTGAGCAGACTCCTGAAGAAGGAACGCACGTTGGTTCGGCGACAAGTTGGATATGGATATAAAGGCAACTTCACCACTTAAAGGCCATGAACCTCACTACAAGATCGCAGCCAAGATAGGTTAAGGCAGGTCAAGTCCAACTAAAGTCAAGGTGGCCTTCAGATTCACTTTGAGCCACCTTGGTCAAATCAACAAGAATGGAATAGGGCCACTAGGTCTAGGTTAGTGGTGATGTTACCAGTTCAACACAATGCTTGTCTAATGGTTTAGATCCGACACTGACTATCCTCACTCTCCCCAACTCGACATTCTTACACTGGAGAACATGGCGGATTGGTCTGTTCTTGACCTGTCACCCACAAATGTTTCCTTATAGCTGAGGTAGCTGGGCGAGCTAGTGTGGACACAAGCCCAGATTGCCATGAGTGGAGAAATGCCCCCTGGGGCCATACTGTCTTGGTTCTCCCCAGCATGTGGTGGACGTGTCTAGCTTGGCTCACATATGGCTCGAGGAGCTTTACATAAGCCGCGTTACCCAACATCTGATGTATTTGCTAGAAAAATAGTAGAAGTTTCCAAGTTTCCGTGACTTTTGTCGCGTACTCCTGAAACCCGTTCCCTTCCTATATCTTATGGTTGAAAATGGCTAAAAATAATTTCATTTGACAGAACCACCATTAAATAACAGACAGTGATACAGAAGCCTACTGTCCCAGCTCATAGACAAGCGCCCATGCCTGGGCGGGGGAGGTCAGTAGATGACCGTGGACGTACTTGTCGAAGTTTAGGTCCAGCATGCCGACCTTCTCCTGGCTGCGGGCCATGAGCGGGGTGTCCAGCCGCTTCAGCGCCTGCTTGTCTGCTGCTTGGGACCATTCTGTGAAGATCTTTCTCACCAGTTCATCCAGCTTCTGCGCCAGCTGCTGGTACTCCTGCATGCTCTCCTCACCGGCACCGGTACGTGGCATGAAGTGGGCATTAGACAGACACTGGGCAAAGGACGCATTGAAACAGGTGTTTGAGAATAGTCTGTCGCATAAGATATTTACATCGATACATATATACATTATTTTGTGTTGAAAGACCGTTCTGATGGGAATCATGTGTCTTTTAGCAGGGCGACTGAGGCTGTATGAATCCAATTGCTTCATCAGGTTCCTGCCCACGTGGAGCTACCTCTCATGGCCCTTACCTCCATAGCTCTGTCAATGCGGCGCCTTAGGAAGCGCACCCAGTGCGCTTGTCCGGCATATCGGCACATGTGCCGGGGCACGGTGGGGATCTTCTTTCCCAGCTCCTTGTTTACCAGATCCAGCTCTTCCTTGAACATCTCGTAAACCTCCACCGTCTTCTTATCGAATGTCCGCTTTATGGCCTGGAAGAGTACCGCTTAATTTACTGATTATCGTCCACCACAATCAGGCTGATAGACTTACCAACTGATTACAGGAATGAGAGTGCATGGATAGACCACGTATCCTTCGCTTCTCCGATTCTCAACTCCTTACACTGAGCCCTAAATTCCCTACACCCTACCCTGCCTTCCAACTGTATCCCAATCCAGGTATTCATCATTGTTAGAGCCACAAACTCTTCCTCACCTTCAGATGACAAACACCAAATTCCCTCCCTGCCTCCCCTAGACATACATAGTCTTCCCGTGCCACCTCGATCCAACCGCAACCACTCCAGATCTCCACTTAAGTACTCGAGATCCCAATGCAGTCAGCTTAATATGTCTCCTGCACTCAACCTTCATCTCATAGCCCCAAATTCCATCTCCACTTCATGGCCGTCCATTTAAGATGCCAACCCACCCTGCCTAGCAAAGTGAAAATGTTCGGATCTCTTGTTCCTTGGCCTGAGTGTCTCCTTTAACACTTCCAACACACGTCCCAAGAGTATCTCTGCAGTTCCGAGTCCTCATCACCTTCTGACCCAAACCATTTGTTCACCTATGAGCCTGATTTAATCCCCTTCATTTACTGATCCCCTGGTCAACGTTCCCGATCCAAAAACCTCTTCACTCTTCTTCATTCTATTTTCCTTCCCATCAATTGTTTTTCAGATATAATTTCAATTCCTCGCTTACTTCTCGGGCTGAGAGATGGTAGAAGACGTCCAGGAGCTCCACTCCATGCTCCACACCACGTACTGTCTGGAAGGCTGTTGTGATCAGATTCTGCATCATCACCTCCAGGTCCTTGACGCCAGCTCGAAACCTGGAAGATGGGGATAGAAAGGAAAGGGAATAGTTATGCGTGTCCATCACATGCGCAGCCAGGGCTGTTATACTGGTCATCTACTCTTTCCTCCTAAGTCTGGTCTGTCCCTTCCTAATGTTCCAGGTCTTGTTTGCATGTACTCGGTTTGGCCCATGTCTTACGTGCATATGTCACGGCTTGCCTTAGCAATAAGTAAGGGTCCACCATCATGGTGGTCCCTTATTGCAAGTGGTGGGTACCCAGCTGTCCTTGTGGTTCCTGGTGCCAAGTCTACTCTGCATAAAAGCCCGGTCCTTACAGGCGTCACTAACTTCGCCTGCTATGCCCGCTCTGATCTGGCCCTTTTATTAAGAGGACCTCATGGAGATATAAGGATACTGGTGGCCAACTTTTGCCATTCTTGCCACTTCGTCCCCCAACATACCTGTTATAGTCCTCGTGCCATGAAGTGTTCTTCACATCCAGGATTGTCTTCTTCACAGACTTAAGGGTAAGAAGGTTCTTATGAAAGGTCTCCTCAATCTCCAGCAGGTTGCGGGTGATCTGAGGACCGCTTTGCCCAGGGAAGCATGGGAGAGGGGTCTGCGTTCCATTCTCCCAACGGCCAAACTGTTGCTGGCACAAGCAAACCTGAAAGAGCAGCGGGAGGTTCGAGAGCGCTCATGCAAAAATGTGACATCTGGCTATTAAAGAGTAGACTACAGCAGAGACCCAGGATGACTGCTGCCAGAGACCTTCCTTCCAGATCTTTAGCTGTTTCAGGAGATTACATCCTAAAAGCTGGCGTTATGGGAAACTGCAATTTTCTCAGATGTAATAACAGATGTTTGCAGTAAAGTTTTCCCCGTAAGTATTGTTGTACATTTTGCTGCTCCGTACAGATGAAAGCAGGCAGAAAATTGCTTGCCCATGAAACCTGGCGGCAAACGCCCACCATTTATAATCAGGGATTTATTTTTCACTAAGCGCTGATGTGGCTGTGTAGGGTTTGTGTATACAGTTTTTCTGGTATATCTCTCCTGGTACATCGCCCTGTCTCCCGGTACATCGCGCCTGTCTCCCGGTTACATACGCCCTGTACTCCCGGTACATCGCCCTGCTCTCCCGGCTACCATCGCCCTGCTCTTCCCGGGTACATCGACCTGTCTCAGATACATCGCCGTCTCCCGGTCATCACGCAACCTGATCTCCCGGCTACATCGCCCTGTCTCCCCGGCTACAATCGCCCTGTCCGGCTACATCGCCACCTGTCTCCCGTACAACACACGACATCTGTCTCCCGGTACAATCACCCTGTTCCAGTACATCGCCCTGTCTCCCGGTACATCCCCTGTCTCCCATGATACATCTCCTGTCTGCCCGACTACATCGCCTGTTCTCCGTACATCGCCCTGTCTCGGGTACACTCGCCCTTTTCCCCGCTCATCGCACTTTCTCCCGTTACATCATCCCGGTCTCCCAGATATACATCCCCTGTCTACCCGGATACAGCGCCTGTCTCCCAGAACATCACCCTGCTCTCCCCGGTACACTCGCCCTCGATCTCCCCGGGTACATCGCCCCTCGCTCTCCCAGGTACATCTTCCTGGTTCTCCCGGTACACATCCACTGTCTCCCGGTACATCGCCCTGAATCTCCCAGAACATTCGCTCCCTGTCTCCGGCTACATCGCCCTGTCTCCCGACAATCGCCCTGTCTCCCAGTACATCTCCACTGTCTCCCGTTCATCCCCTGCTCCCGGTACATCGCCCTGTCTCCCGGTACATCGCCCTGTCTCCCTATCTGTCATTATCTCCCCATCTGCCGGTACATCCCCATCTCCTCATCACCCGGTACATCCCCAACTCATCTGCCGGTACATCCCCATCTCTCTTTCTCTACATCCCCATCTCTCTATCTTTCGGTACATCCCCGTTTGCCGGTACATCCCCATCTCTCTATCTTTCGGTACATCCCCATCTCCCCATCTGCCGGTGCATTACACGCGTGGATCTTTTAGCGTGTCTGCCGTTCCCACTGGGCTCTGCCGCTGATTACTTGCTGAGCTCTGATTTCTCTCTGCAATCAGGCGGCGCGCGGCAGGGCGGCCCATTACTCTCCGTGACGGCCGGGACCCCCTGAGACGCGCATTTAAATCCTTCTATTATGAATTAATAAAGATTTTACGGCGGATCTAACCAGCCAGGACCACGCTGGGGTTATTATTCCAGGCTTCATAACTATAACGTGTCCCCTGTGCCATCTTTGCCAGGTTACTGGTTCCCAGTGGTGTCCTTTGTGTGTATTTCTACATACAGGACAGGAAGGGGTTAACAGTGGGGGGGAAATGTTTATTGTATTACTGAACCCGTCGGGGCCGGCAGACAGACGCACAGCCAGTTATATTCAGAGCCAAGCCCGTGAAGACCGAAGGGGTTAAGCTGCCCAAACCCTGCTCTTCGCTCTTGCAGGTCACGGGAAGACGTGCCCGTCATGCGATCCATCGCCATGGTAACGCGCCTCGCGACCACTACCAGCCCCCCCCCCGCCGGCATGAAAGGTATTCAGAAGGACAGAAGCCGGGCGCAGGAAACCTCATTTATTATCTCTTATTCCAGCCAAAGAGCCTGCTACATACACACAGCACACGGGCTGACATACACGGCACATGGGCTGATGTACACGGCACACAGGCCGACATACATGGCACATGGGCCGACATACACAAGGCACACAAGCTGACATACATGGCACACAAGCTGACATACATGGCACATGGGCTGACATACACGCGGCACACAGGCTGACATACATGGCACATGGGCCGACATACACAAGGCACACAAGCTGACATACATGGCACACAAGCTGACATACATGGCACATGGGCCGACATACACACGGCACACGGGCAGACCTAGACACAGCACACGGGCAGACACACACAAGGCACACGGGCAGACCTAAACATGTGAGATGACATGTATACGCAACACACAGACTGACTTGTACACACGGCACACAGACTGAGTTGTACAAACGGCACACGGGCTGACACACACAGCACACGGGCTGACACACGGCCGGACATACGCACACAGGCTTACGTGTATAAAGCAAACCAACTAAAACATATACATTGCAAACACGTATGGGTCACCCGTACAGCTCCCCCCCCCCGGTGACCCGGCATTGCCCGTATATCACGCTCCTCTCACACGTACCTCCAGGAGATCCCTGCAGCGCTGTATAAACGCGTCCACCTGCGCAAAGATGCTCGTGTGATCCAGAACCCACCCTGTCTGTGAAAACCTAGAACATAAAACATGCTTATAAACTTATCCGCACCTAAAGCAATAATAAAAAAAATATATATTATAAAAACTTATTATATATAAAAAATAAATGAAAAACAACAACAAATAACACATACAGCCGCAGCAAATAATACATTTCCAAGATTTGGTTAATTTAAAAAAAAGTTTGTTTTTTGATCACACGCCAGTACTAAGAGATATCAGCCCTGGCCCCTTTATACCTAAACGCAGCATTAAAAACCTAATTAATACTGCAGTACTTCCCAGAAATTAATTATTTTATTAATAATGAATATTTTATTATTAAATAATAATATAATTTATTTTAATACAACAACTACTAATAATATAATAATGATTAATATATATATTATTAATAATATATTCATCATTATTATTATTCACTTGCCTCATCTGTCACAGGCACTGATTGGTTGATGCCATAATGAGAAAATATTATGAGACCTTAGAGGTCTCTTTTTGAGATGGAAAATATTGCTGTTGCCAGAGAAACTTAAAAGTTTCTGTTTTTAAAACCTTTAAAGAACAGAATAAAATGACAGATCAGGGGAGGCTTCTTTCCTTATCATACTACGGAGTGATTTGAATGTATATTTTTCTCTATTTAATCCATAGCCACACATGTAGCAATATTTATTAATTAAATATAAAATATAGAATAATATTTATTAATAAAAATGTAAAAATGTGCGCTAAAAATAAGTAAAAAAAAAGTTTTACCATACAGTAAAAACATCTTTGGTATCTATAGGCAAATATTCTTCATTTGCCCGCCTTAATAAATTTACATTAATATTGTCAGCTGGGGGGCAGGTTGCCGACGCCAGCCATTTTTTTCCAGGGCACATATTTATTTCACATGGTGCTGACCGGCAGCACTTTACACGTACATTTCAGCATCATGTGAAATAAATATGTGTCTTGAGGATGCGGTATGTATAAACCCTGTCATACATCCAACGCACCACAGGGGGCAGCACTTTACATGTGCCGGTCAGCACCATGTGAAATAAATATGTGCCCTGGAAACAAATGGCCGATGTCGGCAACCTGGCCCCCAGCTGACAATAATAATGTAAATTTATTAAGGCGGGCAAATGAAGGCTCTGGAAACCACAGCTGATCAGTGGACATCCAGGATGGCGCTTAATCTCTAAGTGGAGCGAGTGGCGTTTGCTCTTTTGAGTCCTACACCTTAACACCTCCCATTAGCACCAGATGTGTGGGGGGGGGACTGTGTGCTCTCCCGGACCTTTGGTGTACTTGGGAAGCCCTCAGGTAGCTCTCCTTCCAAGCCGCGCAGCACAGGATGCACTCGTTCAGGATCTCTCTGCTTGACGTTACGTATCCGTCGAAGATTTGGTCCAGAGAGACCTGCCGGCAGCACAGGCGGATCAGCTCGTTGCTCACCTAGAGAAGGAACATGTGCAGGTCAGGTCCGCGAACAACGGCGTTTCTTTAAATTACTTCGCTTTTGGTTAAAACGCTCAGTTGTTGCATTTTGGGGAGGGGGTTAAGAGGAGGGGGCTTTCTTTAAGCCATAGCTAGTTGTCTCCCCTAAAAAAAAAACATGGCTCTAGGAGGAACCGTCTGAATGATGACTTTTTCTGACCTTGCGGAAGAGGGAGGTGAGCCGTTCCCTGGTGTTGTAAAAGGGAGAGTTGACCCAGATGATCCGGATCAAGCTAAGGAGATGTGGGAATTTTGATGGGATGTCCTTCAAGCTGAGTGATGTCAACTCTTCGAATGGTACCTTCAGCAACGATAGGAAGGTCAGGTTGGACTGTGCCTGGAGCGACCCGTCCTGGGGAGATAATAGGGGTGGCACAGAGAGATAGTGCGTTGAGTTGAGGCATCGCACCGGGTTCCTAAGATCCAAGTCGGTGAACGTTTGGTTAAAAATCCACTATATCCCCTGACCGATTAAGAGAAACCAAGAAGCAAACATGGCCACCATTATTCATTACGCCCATTCACCACAATGCCCCCCACGCACGGACCTTTTATAATCCATTCATCCCCAACGTCCCCCCCGTGTCCCGTCTACTCACTTGGATCTGCTTGGATAATTTCTGAAATGGTCCTACATAGGAGGACTTGGCCAGCTCCAGGATCTGCTCGATATGTTTGACCCCCGGCTTGTCCAGCTGCTGGCTGATGCCTGATAGGTCCATGCACCTGCTTCTCCAAAACTCAATCTCCTCAAGAGGTCCTGAACTTTCTCCCATCTCCACGGCCTCCTGTGCGCTCAGAACCTCCTTGATCTGCCGCGTCCAGTGGACCATGGCGGCTGTGAAAGGAACAACCATTTTTTAGTGTCCAGAAGGTTCTAGAGCCCTAGTAACAAATGAAGAATCCTCTTTGACGGACTGAGTATCGTCCTACTTACTTTCGAGTCTCTGCACCAATTCCTTGTCCTTAATGGCCGCCTGAGGATCTAGGTCCACGGCTTCCATAGGGATGTAGAGGACAGTGTGTCCCTGAAGCTTGTACCGAGTGTCTGTGGGTGGAGAACGCGAGGTGAAGATGCGGTATGAGGAGGCAGAAGATGGCCTGCCATGTTTAGACTGTCTAAGGTATCCCTTATTTCAATGAAAAGGAAAAGGTTCTAGAAAGGTTCTAGAACATGGAGATAACGTAGAATAAAGGAGAGAAAAAGGGCTCTTTTCACCTGTGAGGGCGGCTAAAAAGCGGTGCACGTGAGCGGAGAAGTTGTTTCGGATGCTCTCCAGCCATGAGGTGTTACTGAATATGTACGGGGCGTAGATGCCATTCATGAGACGCAGAAGGGCCACAATGTAGGAGCCTCTCGTGGAGCCATACTGGAGTGTGTCTTCCAGGTTCTCGGGGGTCAGGGAGGAGCGATCTTTACGGATAAAATACACAAGCTGGTCCACGTCCTGTGGGGAGGACAAAGACATTGTGATGGAGGGACTCCTCCCGAAGAGGTATGTACCCTGTCTAGATGGCTTATTTAGCTCGATTAATACAAAGTACCTGCGCAGGCATGTTTGCCTCTACACGGAGCCCGCAGTGAGGGTCAAAGTACACAGAGAGCGTCTGCTGCGTGACGTCCGAGGCGAACCGGTCGAGAGCGGCGTCCAGCTCGGCCGTCCATAACTCGGCCTTCATGTGACTCAGAACCACCCGCTGCTTCAAATTCGGCTTCTGGAGAGAGAAAGGCGTCGGGTAATAATTTATCAGTCTGTGGGGCAATAACAGTTATAGGGAGGGGCTAAATGGAGTAATAGGAGGAGTTATAGAGGGGGTAAATGGAGTAATAGGAGGAGTTATAGAGGGGGGTTAAATGGAGTAATAACTGTCTCTGATACTCTTGTGTTCCGCTGTCTCTGATGCTCTCGTGTTCCGCTGTCTCTGATGCTCTCGTGTTACCCTGTCTCTGATGCTCTCGTGTTTGCCTGTCTGATTGCTCTCGGTTTACTTCTGTCTCTGAGCTGCTCGTGTACGCTGTCTCTGATGCCTCTCCGGTTAACCTGTTCTGATGCTCTCGGTTCCGACTGTCTCGTGATTGGCTCGTGTTACGCTGTCTCTGATAGCTTCGTGTACCTGTCTCTGATGCTCTCTAGTGTGTAGCGCTGATCCTGAATGCTCCTCGGTGTTACGCTGTTCTGATTGCTCTTGTTGTTTAATGCTGTCTCTGATGCTCTTCGTGTTACGCTGTCTCTGATGCTACCGTGTGCGCTGTCATTGATGCGTCTGCCGTGTTACCTTCTCTGATGCATCTCTACAGTGTATTACCTTCTGTCTCTGAATGCGCATCGTGTTTGACTGTCTCTGATGCTACTCGATGTCGCACGCGATACACATAGCTGATTCTGATCCTCGTGTTCCCTGTCTCTGATACTCGTGTTACGCTGTCTCATCTCTCGTGTTCTACTGCCGTACTGATGCTCTCAAGGTGTTACGCTTGTCTCTGATGCTCTCGATGTTACTTCTGCTGATGCTCTCCACGTGTTAACCACTGTTCTGATGCTTCTCTATGTGTTACCCCTGTCTGATGCTCCGGTTACCCTGTCTACTGATCTCTCCGATGTTTAAGCTGTCTCTTGAGCTCTACGTGTTACGACGTCTCTGAAATGCTCCGGTTAACGCTGTCGTTCTGATGCTCTCGGTACCTGTCTCTAGATGCACTCGTGTTAAATGCTGTCTCTGATGCTCTCGTGTTACCTGTCTCTGATGCTAATCGGTGTTAACGCTGTCTCTGACTGCTTCATGTGTTAACGCTCTGTCTCTGATGCTCTCGTGTACTCTGTCTATGATCTCTCGTGTTACGCGTCTCTGATGCCTCTCAGTGTAACAGACTGTCTGAATGCTCTCGTGATTACTTTTCTGTCTCTGGATGCCGTCGTGATTACGCTGTCTCTGATGCTCTCGTGTTACGCTGTCTCTGATGCTCTCATGTTACTCTGTCTCTGATGCTCTCGTGTTACGCTGTCTCTGATACTCTCAGAGGCTGTCTCATTCTTACCAGATCTATGTGTTCATCAATGGTAGTTGGCGATGGGTTCACCTCTCCCTGCGCATCCGCAACTGGAAGGAAAGGGAAAGTATGATTCACAGAGCGTGGAACCAATAGATCGCCTGCCGACAGATCGCTGCTTTGTATATAAAAGTAATAGTCACCGTCTCCGTGTCCTCCGAGGCTTCTGGTTACCAGCAGACGGCCGTCAGCAATCTCCTCTCTGCTGGCATCATTTGGGTCTGATACGCTCCCGCTGTGCCCGTCGGTGTCTGGATCTGCCATGGCTGCCGTCCTAGGGAGAGGATCGAAGGATATGTAAACTATAGGAGTCATATATACCTCCCTAACCCCTAAAGGCCATAGAACCCTAGAACCTGCCGTCAGCCGTCATCTATTCTGCCCGTTTCTCCTGCTGTAAAGACTCGGACTTTAATCAGTCGTTGGTCTTATATTCAGGAGCCGTATGTCTATCCCATGCATGTTTAATACCCTCACTGTATTACCCTCTACCACTTCTGCTGGGAGACTGTTCCACACATCCGCCACCTCCTCTATGAAACCATACACTCCTGGATCCAGTAAACTATTGCTATGTAGTATGTATTATTCCTGTCTGGCAGTGAAAGAGTGGATCGTTGTAAAATAACACATTTCCTGCACCCACGATGGAGGCCAAGTGGCAAATAAGCCCCCGCGATTGTCCCGGCGGCCGTGTATTTTCCAGCTCCGGGGACTGAGTCACATCTCCCTGCACGCTCTAATCCCGCACTCATGCGGATATTTCTGTCCCCGGTCTATCAGGATATCCACGTGAGCGCCACGCAGACTGCGCTACTACAAATATCACCCAGGAACAGAAGGGACACTCGCCGGGGCGGGGGGGGGCGGGCGCGGATGATGTCATTTCGCAAAAACCGTCAGTAATGGTCATTTGTTGTAAATACGTTGGGAATATGAGTCGTCTCCAAATCGGGGCGGATAATATACATTTCACAAAATTGTACATCGCTGCGGAATATGATGGCGCCATATAACATATAATAATATTTCTCTGGTACTGTGAAACTCCGGGGATAGAGGGGCGAGCTGAGCAGGATGTGCGAGGATTACATCATGTATAAAGTGTCAGCTCTGAGTGTGAGAGTGATAGGAGTTATGCTGTACTATTGTCAATGTCTGTTTCAGTGTATAGTGATGGGAGTTATGCTGTACCACAATCAGTGCCTGGCTCAGTATATACTCATGGGAGGTATGCTCTACAGTAAAGCATAACTCCCATCACTATATACTGAGCCAGACGTTACCATTATTTAAACAGCACCAGCAGATTTCAAAGCACTCTTACAATCAGTCAGTAAAATTAAAAATCACATAAGAAACCAACACAATAAGAGAAGCGGCCCTGCTCTTGCATGCCGTCTTTTTGACGGTGGTGCAGGATAACTCGTATAGCTATATACTGAGCCAGTCATTAACGGTGATACAGCATAACTCCTATTTCTATATACTGGGCCAGATATTGCCAGTGGTACAGCATAACCTGTATGACTATGTACTGAGCAGACATTGACAGTGGTAATAATTTATTTTTCCAGATTGACAATGTGTGTGTGGAGGGGGGGGGGGGTGCCACATACAGGATCTGCCCCGGGTGCCAAATACTCTAGGTACGCCCCTGTACATATGTACATGAACAATTTATAGCAGGTAATTTTTATTGCAATTTACGTTTACATTATTTTTTAAATATAAAACAATGAACTGTGTTTTTGGAAATAAAAATATGCAAATGAAATTCCTAAAATCCTATACAATGCTTGGTTTTGGTGTCACATTGTATAGAATCCCTGATTTCTTAGTTAACACACATATATAGATATAGATATACACACACATAGACATGCCCCCCAACTGTCCCGATTTAGGTGAGACAGTCCCGCTTTGCAGGGGCAGAGGAAGGATGAGGCGAAAGCGATACTCACCTCAAGTGCAGCTGCTGGGGGCGCACAGACGCCCGATCAGCAGCTGCAGCCTGCAGTGCAGCTAGGAGATCGTAAACTCCCTCAAGTCGGCTCAACATTAGGGAGCGCGAGGTCTGCCACTTCAGACCTTTACTGCTTCCTAATCACTACCAGCCGGCAAATAATGCTGAGCGCTGGGATATGACATCACCGCTGTGCTCTGCAGCAATAGCCGGCGCGTAGTGATGAGGGAGTAGTACATGTATATGGGTGTGTAAGGGCAGTGTACGTGTATATGTGTGTGTAAGAGCAGTGTGTGTGTGTGTGTGTGTGTGTGTGT
>VKOC01008572.1:0-18648 GCA_009364415.1 Spea multiplicata | reverse complement strand
TATATATATATATACATATACATGTGTGTGTAAAGGCAGGGGTGTGTGGTGAGGGTAGTGTATAAATGTGTATGTATGGACAGGCATATGTGTAGATATATATATAGATATATATACATATCTACACACATATATATATATATATTATATATATATATATACACATATATATATTATATATGTGTGTGTGTGTGTGTGTGTAAGGGCAGTGCATGTATGTATATGTCAGCAAATCAACCAGCAAATCACCGGTAAGGTACATTGCTTGCCGTGATTGGCTGGTTGTTGTATGCTGGGTCTTATACGGCGAGTATAGTCCAAACTCTATATTTGGACTGTAAAAGTTGGGGGTCGTCTTATACGCCCAGTCATCTTATACGCCGGAATATACGGTATATCATATAGTTTAAAAAATTGGAAAAAGCACCTTTGCTCCCTTCTATTTGAAAAATCTTTTACATAATAAAATGTAAATCTTTTTTTTAATTTTAGATTAAAATGGGCATAAGAACAGAAAATTAATCAGAGTACTTGAGGTCTATGCTTATTTAATGTACCAATTCTCAATGAGCAGAATCCCGTACAAGAACAAGTAAAAAAATTGGACAACTTATAAGCAGGACCTGCTTCTCCTTTTGTGCCAGTTTGTTATTGTGTGTGATTTTTAATTATTTTACTAACTCAGCACTTATTTTAATAACAGCACTACATCTACTAGAATCTGCAGGCGCTATATAAATAATTGCAGTGTAACGGTGTTTAGCTAGTAATGACTGACTGTATATCATGGGAGCTACTATTAATGTATAGTGTAGGCTACCACAACACCCATTTATAACTACAATTCCCATCAGGTTCAACCAGTTATATGGCTGCTGAATATTATTGTAGGTGCAACAAAAGTTAGTGCTTGTACAAAAGACTTATTGAAGCCCATCACAAAACCTAATCTACAGTTACCAGCTACTATTGGTAAAATTTCTGGCTCAACATCCGTGGTGAAACATCCAGGGCCGCAGGGGACAGGACTGCGACCGGGCCCTGGAGTTCTGCCAGTCAGGGGGGGCCCAAGGGGTGCCGAGCGGTCGTTTTCAGCAACCGCTCGGCGTCCTTCTGTCTCCTCTGCTCCCTGCCGCCAATTGCCTCAGCGCTGCCCCGACTGCAGTGGTGGGAGCGTGAGGGGTCTGTGGTGCCGGCATATGACGTCATATTCTGGCGCTCAGCAGTGAAGCCGCGCAAAATACGGCAGAGCAGCAAGACAGAGTCCCACCACAGGACTTCAGCATGGTAAGTGAACTACAAAGGGGGGTAGGTAGAGGGTAGATAGTGAGAATGGTGTAGGGAGAGGGTAGATAGTGAGAAGGGAGGGGGTAGGAAGAGGGTAGATAGCCTGAGAAGGGGGGTAGATAGTGTGAGAAGGGGGAGAGGGGGTAGATAGTGTGTGAAGGGAGGTAGATAGTGTGGATGAATTGTGTGTTATTGTTGTGCAAAAATCATGTTTCTTGGGGGGGGCTTAACAGATTCTCGCACTGGGGCCCTAAGGCTTCTAGTTATGCCCCTGCTCAACATCATGGGAGTTGCAGTGAATAAAAGTTAATGTTGTGTTATTTTGTGTAGTGTACCATTTTGAAGTATTACAAAAAAAGACGTTAGAGGGATGTTAAATAGGGACATAAAGGCTTGTAGTAGCATTTTGCAATCAACATGCTGGTATGACATTTGTCATGATGTTCAGCCAATTGAATGGATGACTGAGAACCATGAGATGTGCATTCAACAGCAGCTGCAGTGCCAATCCATTATGGTATAAAAACTAACATTTGACACCCCAATTATACTCACTTTCCCATGATGCTTAACATACCAAAGTCATGGTAGCTGGAGTATTAACTAACCCTAGCTGTAATACAAGTTGGAAATACTATTACCTTGTGTCTGCAACCTGCAAACTGTCTCTGCACAGGAAAAGTCTAGGAGTAACACCAGCTCAGCCACAAAGCGAATGGTAAGCCCCCTCAAGAAAAGACTATCACTTAAAGAGACTACATCACTTAAAGATAACTTAAAGCAACTTAAAGGAAGTGGTTGAATGGAATGGGGAGTGGCCTGAAAGGTGTTGCTTATTTTAATGGGAGGGGGCACCAGCAATGTAAAGGGGTGGTATAGGCTGCATCCTTGAAGGATTATTTCCTTAATATCTTTGTGTGCTCAGCTCACAAGATAGAGGTACATATGTAAATATTTTAAATGTTTCATCACATAGTGTAATATTTCAGTGAAGATTCATTAGCAACTCAGTTAGAAGTAATGAGCTCAACTTGGCACTTAAAGGGTCACTTTTGTTTGGGTTTTTTGGCCTTTTAATGCATTTTTTGCTGCCAATTTCTATATTAAACTCTCAGTATTTTATTAAGCTTGTTAAATGTTATAAAGTTTTATTTGGTTCTTGCTTGGGCTCAGAAAGCAAATTGCAATTTAATTTCATCTTGACTTTTGTTATCTTAAAATTATTTCTTTACTACCTTTGTCCCTGTATGACTTAAATTAAGAAATGCTTAACATTCACAGCTCAAATGCAAGAATTGTATAAATGTTGCTGTACAACTTGCGGGTTATTGAGCTAAAGAAGTCTGCTCAAGGATGACATCTACGCTACAAGCCACAAAAACCCATTGTCTTTGTCATTCGGGGGCCTGTCACAATTTACGGAAGAGGCTACTAAACACAAGGCAGGGTCCGATTATCTAAGGAGCACATGTAGCAATTGCTCAAAGGCTCAAAGAATGGTAAGGGGTCTGAGCCCCCCATCCTGTAGAAGGCATACTCTATTTATAGTAGCCGAAGCTCCTCCACAGGTGTCATAAACTGTGCTGCCTGTGAACTCCGGATTAATATGAGGGGCCAGCCCTGCAGCAGGTATGTGTATTACCTAAGTGTGTATGGGTGTATGGACCAATGCATTGGGGTACCATAAATAAAACATAATAATTATTAATGATATTAATTAAAAAAAAACAGTAAATACTAAAAAAGTAAGAATTTTATGGGTACATCCTAAAGATCATCTTGGCACAACTTTTAAGATGTATTGGCATCAATCCAGTGCAGAGTCAACTCCACTGTCCCATCTGCACCCAGACAAGAAGAGTAGGGGGGTGCATATTTGTTTAATGTTTGCCTGTATACCTGTCCTTCCCTTTGGTTGTCCATCTGGATCTACCGTGTTACCTGTACCATAGGGCCAGGCCTGGCTATGGATCCTGTTGGTATGATCACTAATCATTTTTAATACAATATGCAGATTAAATAACACAAAACCTTTACTTTTCCTCTCACTGATTTCTGGGCCTGGAAAGTTAGCTGAAAGGTCTTTTTAATTTTTTACGTGGTCTCCCTTTTGTAAATGCAGAAATCCCCAAATACACCCTTGATGCTTGTATCCCTAACCAGATACCTCAGTCGGATTTTAATGTTTTAAGTTATCTCAAGAGCAAGTTTCACTTTGCTAGAACATCGGGCTTGTTACATGATTCTAAATCACTCCTAATGTGTTAATGCATTTACGCTTTAAATTCTAAATTAAAGCTTTTTTAATGTGTGTAATTATATGAGTGTTTTACATTTTACTATCATGTAGGAAAAATCTAAAAAATATTTAGTTAATGAAATAATCCAGTGTTGCAGTAAAATGCTTGTTGTCTATTTTAGCCACTTATTCTAAATGGTAAAACTTTTTTGCACTTTCGACATTGTCTTAGAGAACTCCTTGGCGTGTTTTCTCCACACTGAATAATTGAAGAATACAGATTTTCTTTCACATGTGGAGACAACACAATCAGTGTTGCTTTCAATAATAAAATCCACACGGCCTCAGCAGCCCCTTGTAATTTAATTAAACAATACCCACAGGACAAATAGAAATTTTATGAGCTCCTTTCATTAAATGTTGTGAAAACAACAGAATTACCACTAGAGGGTGACATTGTCACACTAATTGACATGCTTTTACTGGCTAGAACAATCGTTAATACATGTAGATCCATAGGCAATCATTTGTTTATCTTTCTAAGGAAAATATATGTAGATGTATTGGTCCAAAAGAGAATAGTCTCTTCAATCAAGGTTTATACCTTTTGATGGGTCAGTATAGAAAAAACAGCTGTCCATGATCTGGCTACTGCACCTCTTACCCAAGTTTTGTCTAAAGGCTGATTTGTACAGAGGGTTAATTACTTTCAAGGGTTCCATGTATAAAGGGGATATAGAGGCAATAAGTGATCATTGTTGACCTTATTTGCATGCGCCTACCCAGAATCCCTTGTGGTTGTGGCAGCACCATAAGATTTCTGAGGGAAAAACAAGCCTTTTGGAAAGAAATAAAAGATGTAGTGTCTTCATTTTTATACGAAGAGATCTCTAAGGTCCCCAAAGCTTATGTGACTCTACATTTTTTCAATACTAGGCCAATACAATGTATTTTGTCCTCATGGACTTTCGTCCTGCATGAAAAAAAAATATATTCTATTCTCTAATAGTAATTATGTAAGTAAAGAACAATCTTATATTTGCATTGTTACATGTTTCTTACTGTAATCAATTAGCCTTTGTAGACCACACAATAGCTTAAATATAAAATGTTCCAAGTTAGAAGACAAGTTAGACAGGAAATACTAACAGAAATCTGTTTTTCTCTTATTAGAGAAATCTTAACAAAATATGATAGTTCCTATGCCATGTAGTTAAAATGTTTTATTGTTAAAACAATGTCCTTTGTAATGTGGGTAAATACAATGCAGAAACGAATGGTAAAAAAAAAACGATTTCATTTTGCTTTAAGTGGAATATATAAAATTGATTTTTTTTCATCATTTGCTGCATGGATGTCAAATAACATGTCACGTTTTAAAACTATCTTGGGAGCCACTCAGACAGAAATATTATCCTAGTTAATACATATTCGACTTGTATGATTTACTACATTTCTTGGTTAAGGGCTTTATTATTTAGAAATGTGATCACCGATTCCCCACGGACTGTAGTTAACCCTTTAATCACCCGGGACCTCCATTACAGCTGTTATTGATGCTTTTGTCAATAATGATCCAGTCCCCATTGTTTTGTTTTTTTCCCCTCTCATAATAAAGAGGGAAAAAGAACAAAGGAAACAGCTAATGTGTTCCTTGCTAATTCTGGAGAATTCTGTTTTGAATACACACAGTATAGCGACAAGGGAAGAACAAACTAAATGAACGATTAATCATCAAAACACATGCAGGGCTTGAAGGAGGTTAATGAAGATACTTTTTCTATATAGGCCTGATGATGTCACACAGTTATTGGCTTGTGGACCTCTGCGGTGCTGCTATATCATTACATCGGTTTACGTTCTAAAGCAAAAGGTGTGGGAGTATGTGAAAAAGGGCAGTAGAATATGTAGTCAATGACCAGCTACATAGACAAATGCCATATCCCCCCAGTCTTCATCAGCATAGGGCGATATTATCTTTCCTATTCCAGGTATAGGGTAGTTTGGCGAGAATGAGAAGGTGATAGATATACAAACATATGGCATTTCATAGTAGTTTAGAATATATGTATATGTATAGTGCTAGAGTAAGCCTGTGGGTGTGTGTGTAAATTGTAGTATATATATATATATATATATATATATATAGTGCTACATTTAGTCTGTGAGGGTGTGTTTGTATACTATAGTATCTATAGTATCAGTGTGTATGTGCGTTTATGTAGAGTACTACAATCAGTGTGCGTGTAAATGTATTGTGCCAGAGTAAGTATGTCTACTGTATTGTAGTTCCAGATTCAATGTATAGGTGTTCATATTGTTAGAATGTGTAATTTTAATGTACAGTGTTAGCCAGTGCGCGTGTGTGTGTGTATGAGACTGTAGTGCTAGCGTGTATGGTGTTTATGTTACAGTATGGCATCAGCATGAATGTGTATGTCAGCATATAGTGTTAGAGTGTGGGTATCAATGTGTGGTGTTAGCATGTGTGTACATGAGCGTAGAATGTTAGCGTATGTGTGTTACTGTAAAGTGGTAGAGTGTGTTAATGTGTGTTAGTGTATGGCCAGGCTCGACAAACCTTGGGTGCCTGTGTTAAACCATAATGGTTTGGTGGTAGTAATTCCTGCCCTACTTCTAGAGTTAGGGACCATTATACATAATTATTAAAAAAAAAAGGTTTTGCATAGCTACTGACCAGGTGATCACAGTTTGAATTGCAGTATAATGGAAGCAGTGGTAAAATACTCCAAAACATAACAGTGCAGGTGAAATAGGCCGTGTCTGGAGGACATTTCACATTTGTGTGGTCAACAGCTCCATCATATGAGTCATAGAACCCCATAAGTGCATAATATCATAGAGGTTGTAATAGGCTTATTGGTTCTTCCTTTATTGTTTTGGTTATTTAAATATTAATAATTCAATGCTGTTTAGTTCAGTTTTGCAGTACAGCAAAATAACATTATCAACAACTTACTGTTAAGTCAAATAGAACCAGCCAAGGAACTCAAGGAGACTAAAATATAGATCAGTTGGAGGAAGAAAGACTTCGGTTAGAAGTGCGGCTGTATGGTACTGACCTCCATACAAAGGGGAAGGTTTCACAAGAAAAAGAGATTGAAAATAATGAGAGATTATTGACCCAGTGAAGGAAGAAAAGTGGGTCAGGTCTTATGAAAAGAAATGGCAAAGGTAGATTTATATAGAAAGAGACAAGTGTAAAGTATGATGTTTTTTATGTTTAATTATCTCAGTCTAAGTACGAAATAAACTCTAAGTACGAAAGCATACTCTGTATCCTTGAATTTTTTTTAAATATATATATATATATTAATGCAATGTTTAATACAATATTTGATGTGTTTCATATTTGTAAAAATAATTCACACATATATGTATAGAAGCATCATTAACACAATAAACATTTACAAATTCATCTGTAAAGATTTCAAACATTCGTTCAAATCAATGATATTACAAATAAATGCTGTAAATAAAATTGCTCGGTTCAAATGTATTAAATGGTTATTCCATGTAATATTTAGCTCATATCAAAGTCCAATTCATCCTTTTTTCCATGAAAACACAGAAATGCATTATTTGTTAACAGCAGAAATGTATCAAGTCCAAAATATACAATTCTCTAAACTGAGTCAATGAAAGTTAATAATAACGCTGCATTAAGTAACCTACGCCTCATGTTTTATTTCATACAAGTTTAAATGTAAATAGGGAAAGGATTCCAGTGCTACGCCCAGGTTCAGTAATGGTTCTTCTGTCGGTTAAACGTGACTGTAAGGGCATGAATTATTATTGGGCATGAAGTGATTATTTAAATGAAACATTTTACTTTCCAACTTCATAAACATGCGTTTATACATAGGGAAGAAACATAACACGTTACTCCACTGTTGGTTTGTGCCATAACAACTAGTGCAATAGCCCATTTCCATATTGCATTTGGAATAGTGAGAAGTAGGCAGTCATGGTGTACTTGTAGTCTGTTGCAATTTATGAACTGAACTCATATTAATTTAGCAGCTATAACTAGTAATGCTTTTGCCCCTTAAGTAACATTGCAGACATTGTAGTAAAAGTTAGAAATTGTTTATAGGTTATACAAACCAAGATTTTCTCTGATGTAATCCAAATATTTTCTGTCTTTGTTATGTTCTAGTTAGAAAGAACAACTTTGGGACTTGACTGTTTCTTTAACACATTAGAGGCATTATTAAATGTTCATACTGCAAGGGATTCTGGGTGAGCGCATGCAAACAAGGTTAACAATGATCAGAAAAGGTGATCATTGGGTGGGACTGCCCACCTATGTTAGAGGAAGACCAACTTTCACAGTGTCACAAGGTGGCAACGTGGGAGCTGTGATGACGTTTTCCTACAAGCTAAAAGCCAGCCGTTTCCACTCTTACTCGCTGTAAGAGCACTCCATCTTCTGGGCAAGTGGCTTTGTGAAGGGGAGGTGCTAGTCACACATAGGGGCAGGGTTATCCCCAAATAGCCCTTAGTAGGTGGGACTAAAAGGCAATTGAGGGAGGAGCAGACAGGAAGCAGTCATGGCCAAACACTGTACCCCTGTCCAGAGAAAGAAGAAACTGACCCGGGAAGCAGGAAGTTATTCTCCTCCTGGCATATATTCTGTCCGATGTTTTGCTACATGCCGCTCACACTGATTCCAATGGATGTGCTGTTGAGCACATGCACAGATAAAAGCTTCCTGCTTTCATTAGAGGCAGGCGGGAAGGAGTTAATAAAGACGAAGTCTCCAATAACTAAAGAATGGCAGTAAATAGCTAATTTACATGCAAAATTGACTCCGATATGCATTTAACATGAAAATAGGACTTTAAATATCCAAAAGATACGGTATATATATATATATATATATAGAGGGAAGTTTTTTATTTTTATTTTTGTTTTGCTTTTTGGGGACTTGAGATATAGTCTTCAATTCTATGTAATTGTGATTAATTTAGTACCTCTTCATGAGACAATGTTGTCTGTTGTTTAGACTACATTGTTTCAAGGTCCAAAGTGCAAGATAAAAATTGTATTTGTGCCATGCATAGGTCAACTTTCTGCTTCACACTTTATATATCCAGTCCATTACTTTCCAATCCAATTGTCATTTTGATCCTGAACATCACTAGAGAGATAACAGATAAATGCAAGATATTTAAGGAGTATATGTTCCCTTTAACCTCCTCATCCTGTACATTCCTCTCACGTCTGCAAAGGGTGCGCCTTAACTATGTTACTAAAGTGTGATAACCTTAATGATAAAATTGCCATTACTAACACAGAAGTGAATCAACACGTCGTGATCCATTCTCTATCTGCGTTACGCGGCACTGCCAAGTCTACTAAAGTGTGCAAGCAGTATCATATCTGTTCTGTAATAATATTGTAACACCACATTCTTTCTGTCACCACTCTATAGAAAGCCAAAATAAGGCACACCTAGAAACCAGAACTAGAAAAACCTCTGATATAAACTTCACACCCATGGGACATGGTAGGGTTACCATCTGTTCCAGTTTTACACACAGTCTTAACCATCCTCAAGTAGTGCGCAGCTCACACCTGTGCTATTTAAGCACTATGTAGGAGGTTGCAATGTATAGATGTGTAAACTATACTACAGCAATGTAGCAAACCTCAAAAAACGATTCGGGTTTCTGAGGCTATAGTGGCATACATATAAATTTAGGACCAGGGCGGTATAGGAGTGTTCAAAGGTGGCGATCAGGCTGTTTCAAGACAATAGTACACAGTTACCTGCTCAACCTTGACCTAGAGAGTAATTACAATGTTACTAAAGCAAAATGGGGCTCATTTCACATAGATGTTAGTGTTTTATATATATATATATATACACACAAATAATTTTGTGTGTGTAAATAATTAGTCATTGTAGTAGTGTTTTGAACGTTGCTATGTAGGGTGAGAACAGGATCCAGATCCCTTTAATGGTTTACGTAGCAAGAACTGTAAAACTAATTCACGGATGGATGTGGTGCCAAGTTAGAATGCATTAACAAGGTAAGGCTGTAGGGTCTCTAGGTAAGATAATATATTGCTTTCATTAAAAAGCAATCTGCATGGACCATATCCACTAACACTGGATAGTCTGCAGCTGTCACCTTTATCAAGGGAATAAGAGCAAGCCACTACATTTTAATCACTGGAGTTTGTCAGGAACGAAAAACAGTCTGCTCCCCACTAATCAACAAACATGTATCCTGATAAGGAGGGTGAATTGGAAAAAGACAGTTACACAATGTACCACCACTTCTATTCTGGAATGAGCAAAACAAGGCAAACGTAGAAGTTCTATCAACCAGATTATATCCTACAATTGGACACAAGCTCATGGGACAGTCAAATCTACAGTAGTTCCTAGAACCTACATGTTTATAGACCATTAGAAGGTCCCAAGTATACATGCATGTTTTCATTTCATAGAATAATTAATTAATTGAAAAAAAATAAACAAAATTAAACAAAATATCAAAATCTCACCAACAAACTTTATTCTGGACCATATAAAATGTGTCTAGATTTCTTTATAGTAATACTCTATTAAGTATATGTTTAAATATGTTATATGTAGTTATAAAAGAGAACGTTTTTGCTTGGTTGAGAAGGTTTACTAGAATTGCCTAGGCTGGGTTATCATTTGTAATCTTTGTGTGTTTTATTATACATTTATACTGACTGTCAAAACCTGTTAGTATAAGCAATTTAATTAAATTACCATATTTTGCTCACTAATTATGTAAAGATACAACAATATACATGATAAATGATAAAGTAGTAATGACAAGAAATACTTCAAGTGGAAAGATATGAAGGGCATATCATAGGCCATGTATTAAATAGCAGTTCATCGTTTTTTAGATGATGTATTTATTTTCCTACTTTAATGTAATTTGAGCTTAAGATATGAGAAATATTTTGGAATATAAATGTTGATTGGAAATAAATGGGAATAGAAATATTTTAAATGTGATATACATATATATATATATATATATATATATATATATATATATAATTTGTGTGCAGGAGGTACATTTCTTTAAATGTTCGACAAAATATTGTTGTGACAATATTAAGGTGAAATAAATTGCAACCCTTGTGTTGACCTTTTCTTGAGATTTTTATGGTCTCAATTAATACAATACTCACAAGTCCCAAAAAGTTATTTTCAACAATTTTCTCTTCCAGGAAAAAATGTATGTAATTCATCATGAAGAAAACAACTCTAATGTCCAGTAGCTTTTCGGAACAGAGGAAACATTTTTCCACCTCTAATTTTCCTGTTGGGATTCTGAGTATTTGTTGTTGATTGCTTGATTGGCTGCAGTGGGACTCTTTAAATAAGGTGGAAAATATTGTTTTTTAAAAAAAAAATCCTGTACAGATTCGATATGTGCAAACATCAATCACACACCCAGATTTGAACATGAAAAGCTGCCATTAAAGGCATTGAATACAAAAGAAATGAATTTCTGCCATTGAATACAATAGCTCTTTTTCATTGGTTTTAAAGTGTAAATAAAAGCGATTGTATTAAATTTCTGGTTGGAGTTTTAGAAGCGTCCGCTTGATTTCCTGTTGTCTGCTATAAAGGCTTGATCTGTTGCTTAATTTTAAATGTAAATACAATATAGCTTTAATGTATTGCGCCATCTTAAGTTATATGGTATCAACTTTTATATAGTAGTTTGCATTCCATTTTATATAATAGCCCCCCTTCTAATTCCCACATTTAGTTTAAAAATAAAAATGTTAGGAAATCTGCATTCTACCATCTATCAAAAAAATGTTTGTTAAAAGTGAAAAGGCCACAGATATCCAGTTACTTTCTAAACGTAAAGGTTGAGGGAGCGGCGCTTAGGCACACCCAACTCCCCACCCATGGCTATTTCCCCCTCCCACCCCATACAAATGTAAAGTGTTTTGTACTAGCTCCGCCCACTACGCCATCGACGTGGCTTTGGGTAGCCGGAGCCTGGAAGTTCCCAGGTATGAGAATGGGTTCCTTAACCACGACAAGAACAAAAAAATAACTTTAATATTTCCAAGTTCAAAAGCACAAAATATAATGCATGAAGTAATAAAGAAGTAAAGAGTTAAAAAGAACCCTACATAACCCACTACCTCTGACTTTTGGGTCCCTGAGTGAATTTTCATTTAGTTGGCATAGAAAGTGTTTAACCTTATTTTGTTTAAAGGTGTTTTATTGCCACCACTTTAAGTCCCCCCACTATTTCCTAATGGGATGGAAGAAAAACAATATCTCTTTGTAGCCGATGACTATTTAATTCAGCTTATTTACATATGGTAATTTTATATGTCATCAAAGTGTGCTGCATGAACATCTTGACATCAAAATAAAGATGTCTTTATCTCATCTCAGGATGCCCTAATCTTATACCGTGCGCCTGCGCACACCCGACACTGGGTTGTTTGCATGAGCATCAATTAAGGTAAATAAATAGAAGGGACAAATGGCATGGGCACACCAGGCATTTGTGTGCCCAATGGCTCGTCCGGACCGTTGCATCTTATAATAGGCCATTGCACCCCTGACACATTTAATCACGGTACATGCAGAGCCCCATTACTGGACATGAGCGCTCCCCAGGTTGTGGGGGTGGTGTTGAGGCACTGATGTCAGCACACCAGCCCACCCATACCATCCCGGAGAGAGCCTGAATGGTCCCAGATATGGGCATTAACCTTGCAAAATACTTTAGGACTCCTCATGATAGGACCCCTTTTACATTACATCCCATCGAATGAAATTCTAATATTAATGATACATGGGATAATAATATTTTAGTAGAATATCTGTAGGAACAGCGGGATGCATCTCTAAAAATCATAGTAAAGCCTGTGAAACCTGTCTTCTTTTATATTACGTTAATCTGCTGTCAGAACGGGTGTCTACAGAAACATGTTTGCATTTATAAGGCCTATTTGATTTCTCAGAACAATAGGGACACCATAATTGCATCACTTCTCTTTTTAAATATTAGTTATTGGAAGCACTGTGATCAATATTTAATCATCCCTTATGCCTGACATATGTCACTACACAGAAGAAAGAAATCATACGTGCGAGGATCAAACCTAATCATATACACTCACATACACATTAGCGGGTGGAAGATCATTTAACTTTTTAAAATGTCCTTCAAAGATACGGTGCGCTTGGTAAAGACATTGCGATTTGGTCAGACAAATTAGGCTAAACTAACTTTTTTTTATCTCCGCTGTTTTGCACATGAACTGATTAAACTAGTATTTCTTCCAAAGATTGCCAGAGAAGATAAATGGGCAACAATAGCAATTAGAGGAAGGAAAAACTAAAGATTGGATGACATGATTTAGGTTTACTGTTAAAACACTTTGTCATCTTGTCTGTATAATCTCTATCAGAATTGACTAAATCAGTAAACATAAATCATTATACTAATTTATTTCATCACACTACGGGCCGGTAGAAGAGGATTTCATTTTTTTCTCTGAAGACTCAAGGGAAAGAGGATGCTATGCTGGGCTTTATTTATTTATTTAGTTATCCAAAAGATCAATAATTACTTTCTGTGGATTTTCTAAGCCATGTTTTCATTCGGCTGAAGAGACATGTTGTATGTATACTTGTAAACACTAAAGAGCAAGGATGTTTTCAAATAAAAGAAAACGTCTTGTTATATGTACCAAAAAATGATTTACAGAAATTTACTGAGAAACCATAGGGTGTTTAAAGAGCAATGGTCATGCTAATCATGGATCAACAACAGCATGGAGACACACCTATGAAAATTGAATAGCAAGGGCCGACAGCAAAAAGATTCCCCATGTGGAACCTATACCCATTACCTCTACTGAAAACCCCTTAAATAAAAAAGACAACAATATGTGGGTAGGGCATTGGCCACAGCTTTATTGTCACATGCCAGTATAAACAACCAACACCCCGCCAGCTGCAGGGACTAGCCCTGCTGCTCATGGCACCCGCTGGACCCGCCTCCCCAAGCCCAGTTTGGGCACCTCTTTGGCTAACAGAACTTCCACGCTGGCCAACGGGGGAACTCTTCCGCTGTTGTAACTACAAATAATGAGAAAACAAGAAAACAGAAACAACAGCAAAATATACAATACCTCTAACCTGTCCAGGGAGGATCCAGGCGGGAAAAGGGTAAATCCCTACGCGCACCCCCTTTATGAACCCTTAAAACCTTAAAACAATGTTAAAGGCACCAATCACTAAAGTGATCCTTTAAGCCGTCCCAGGCCAGCAGTCATATTCCCCTTTCCTTTTTTTTTGTCCAGGGGGGCCTTTTCTTCATGAGCAAGCTGTGTCTTACCCATCCCATACCCTGTGAGGGAAGCACTTAGACCACAAAAAAGCTACTTGATATGCTGACATAAAACACTATTCCTGGTAAATCGTACCAGGTGCATCTTTTTGTAATTTGTCATAGTAATTAGAAACTGCAGGACAATAATTTTTCCTGCGCTGGCCAATAGTTTGTGAACATGGGAAACATGGTCACCAGAGGTGTATTTAACTAGGGTGACACCCTAGGCCTTACCAAGGGCAGCAACCACCTTTGTGGCTGCAGTTTTCAGTGTGGAGTCCTGTGCCTTAAAGGCATAAGGCAGCAAGTTTTAATATATCATACGGAGACTGTGTCTGCTCAGCACAGTTAAAGAGCCAGTTGGGGAGATTTGAGGCCTTATTAGCGGCCCATTGAGCACAGGAAGGCGCCTAATCATACAAGACTGTGATCTGCCCCGGTTTTGCAGGAGCATGACTGCCCCCCCGGATCTGCCGTCCTAGTCGACCTAGTGCAGAATATGTCATCCTACAATAGACATAGGTCATCCATCGTAAGAGCAATATCCAGACAGATGAGTAAAACAAGGCTTGGCAAACCCTGGGTGCCAGGTCACCACCAGAGTTCTGCAGGACAAGGGGGGTAAAACCCTGCCAGGGCCACCATTCTGTATCCAGAACCCTATGCTTTCCAGCGAGGGTGCAGTAAAGCATGAGGTGCCCATCAGGGACAGGTAATGCTTAACCATTCTCCTGCAGGAAGGCATAGGGTGCCGGATTCACAATGGCAGGAGATAAGCAGGGGCCCGGCAGAATTGCTGACAAACGTATACATGAAGTAAAGTACATACCTATGCCATACCTTATATTTCTTTTGGATTTTACTTCCCCTTTATTGTAAGCCTTGTAATATATAGCGATAGATTGATATTTCAATTAATTAAAAAAATGAATACTTTGAAAAAGGCAAAAAATTGTTTTAAGCTTGCGACATTCTTAAATTGAGTTTCCGCCAAATGCTGTCATCCACTCAGTGTTTAAAGATTGATATTTCTCCAAGAAGAGTAAATAGTTTTGACGTGTTTCAGAATTAATGTTTCAATATAATTTACTGAATGACTGACATGAAGAGTCCTATCATAGCTCTAATATTCCCATGTTATTTCATCATCTGACTGTCAAGCAACATCTGCTCCTCTGGCACTGAAAAGGCTTATAAACCAAACATTACATTTCACTATTTAGCTGGAACAGGAAGCATTTAGAAAAAAAGATTGTTGCAACACCTACATAGATACACTCCAAATCCAAAACCATCTAGAATTAAAATACAGAACTGAAATACAGAACACTTGGAATGATATAACTGTATCTGATATTGGCATAATAATCAAACAAAATACTTTGGAACATATCTGTCCCAATTAGGTAGATAACATGACCATGATAATGTAAAAAAAAATGTCAGTTAAAGAAAGCACCCATTTTACCAATTGGCTGGTAGAGATTTTACTAAAGGTCAATAATAGTCTCGGGTAAATGGCCAAGGCATTTTTTTATATAGAGAACATAGTAACCTTATATACAAAACGTTTAACGTTTCGATGTTCTTGTGACTGATATCATATTATATGGAATAATTCAACTGCTGCAAAGCCAATAAAATATTGCAAAAGTAATGGCAAATTATTTCACAAAACGGAACATTCAATAATTGTTTTTCAATATTTCTGTTTATTTTCTTCAATTTTGATCACCAAACACATCGTGCCAAGAAGCTTTTGTTTTTAATAAAACTGATGAATTAGGTCTTATTTATTGAAAACAAGTTGAAACTAATCACCATGGGAGTAATTTGATGCCTTCGAAGACCCCGCCAACATAATTGGTGCTAGTTTGGTAGTTGAAAGAAACATTTAAGTTTGTAACAGCAGGACACCATGCAGCATGCGAATGGCGGAGAATAGTACTCCATCTGACAAGGGGAGTCATATATGGATTTTTGTGTCCATTGTTTTCTCGTATCTGTGTGTGCATTTTACTCAGTCAATCAAATATAATTGACACCACTGGGTTCTCTTGTTTCGTGGATGACAAGACCTAAAGCCAAAAGAAAAAAAATGTGCAAGTATATCTCTTCGGTGGAAGGCTGTAAAAAGGTTTTCTTTTGGTTCTTTAAATTACTATTACATTAATTGATGTGACTGCAGTATTATAACCCTTTCAGTATCAGAAGGGTAATCAATGCATGCTATGACTTCAGGTGCATTGTTTAATACTCTGTAGGTGAAATAGAGTTATTTGCATCGCAATATAACACAAAAACTAGAGGAGGCTCTTTAATGGCATGAGCCATTTTGGGGTTGGCTTGTCCACCTCTAGTTTTAGTTATACACACCAAAGGAGAGGAGGTGTGTTCACTTTTGGATTAAGACATTGAGGATCCTCGACATGCACATCAAGAAATCTGATTACCTTTTAGGAACCTTACTCCACTCCTCCAGAATACTGGCGTACTTGGTGTGCCTAATGAATAATCTGGCGCCGGGTTTTTCAATTGACTCAGCTCCTGCTTGTCTTCATCAGGGTTCTGGTTTGCCCTGATCACATTTTCCAGGCTTTGCTGGCTCAGTCAGCTACAGCTAGTACACATATATTAATACTAGTATTTTAATGTAATACTCATAAATGTATTTATTTACTAAACAGTGAGTCACTGTGAGATACAATATTTCATCAGAACAAATCAAACACAAATGTTGGGCTTGTACTGATACATAATTAATAAGTACCGTATATGCTTTAACTTTTTATCAAAAAAGAACACAATATACAAAATAAATAATATATATAATATAACAAAAAAAAATGACAGCATTTCACACCGTAAGCATATGGATCCAGATTAATCATAAATATACAATTTCCATGGATATATAAAGTAAACTTATACCACTTCTCATGAAATAAGGCATCCCCATAGCAGTGCACACACATCAGCTGTGCCCTGTCCCAACACATCGATCACTTAATAGGGCGGCTTCAATCAATATTGTTCCTTCTGGAGTGGGAAATATATAAACACACAACAAAATAAAATACAATTATAATAGAATGCTCACACTGTTTCTCATATACCAAAGTTCACACAAGGTTATATTTTGTATCTCAATTATGATTTGCAGTTTATTGACTCTATATCTGTTAATATTATTATTGTTATTATTATTATTATTATTACCTTTTATTTATTAAGCACCAACAAATTACACAGCACTGTAGAAATTTAATAAGACAGTTAACACACATTATTATTATTATTATTACTATTCTTATCATTATTCTCATCTTTTATTCATACAACAATTTTTTTCAATACATTTCTTACAATACATATATTCAAGGGGTATGAAAAGACTAGAATTGACAGACTAAGACAAACCGATACATTAGGTGAAAAGGGCCCTGCTCACAAGCTTGAGGGAATGGCTTGAGGGACAGAGAAAGGTGAGAGGTATATACATATATGCATTAATAAATATAAATTAATACATGCAGACATATCAGGTGATGAGGGCCATGTGCCCTATAGCTTTATGGTACTTTATACAAAGTTCCTGGCTTCCTGGTGGGAAGTCAATTGGTATTCATGATCAAAATTCAAGCATTCAGAGCTTTAACGTTAGAATGTGGTTCCATTTTTTTGTCCCAGGGAATAGGCCGGGCTGTACTGGCCAACCAGGAGATTTAGTAAACTATGGTTCAGCAAATTTTAAAGATCTGTGCTGTGATTCAGAATGTCCACCAATTTACCTGCTTCTAACTGAACTAATCATCATTGCATAGCCATTCCCAACCTTTCCAGATTTCAGGGACCTTTGCTAGAAACTTCAAGGTATGTTTGAATATACTGCAAATTATTTTGCTATGACAAAATTTTTTTTACATAAAAATCTGTATTAATTTATTGAATGTGATCAATAAAAAATGTAAAAGAACATCTAGAATCAATACTTGAATGAACACAGTTCATTATTTACTCCACTAGGGGTCACATTACACATTTATCGCATTACCGGTACTTTCAATTTCATAATCCCACACAAGATATTACCATATCAGATATTGTAAAATATAGGTCTCCCTTATGAAAGTATGGCATAGATGTAAACTTAAATATTTAGTTCATCCAGATTTTACTTTTTTTTTTTTTTACTAAACTATTGACTCTACAGAATCACACAGCAATTGTACTGTGTGTGGCTAGTAGGACAACTTGCTTTTAGAATTTAGCCTTAACCTGGAGGCCTTGTAATAAGATCCGATTTCAAGAGGTTGCAGGGGTAACCCAGAGGATTACTAAGTATATGATTATATATTTTAACCTTTATTTATTTGTTTATTAAAAACAGACTGTCATATCCCAGGTTATGGCTAATCCTGTTTATTAGACTTTGGTTTGGATATAATATGGAGGGATTTTTTTAATTCGTCACTCACTCTCATACTCTACCCTCTCTCATACTCTCTCTCAATGTCTCTCTACCACTTCTCTGACTCCTCTGCAGCTCCTTTTCTAGAGACGCTTCCACCCTGTCGCAGAACTACCATTTTGGCCAAAGTTGCTACTCGGTTAGGCTAGGTTTCCACTTGGGTTTTTGTCCTGTTTTTTTTTTCTTGATGAAAACGCTGGCGTTTTAGCCTTTCTGTGGAAATTGCTTTTTTTGACCTTAGGGAGTTTTTCCAGCCT
>VKOC01008571.1:0-11333 GCA_009364415.1 Spea multiplicata | reverse complement strand
AAAAAAAAAGTCCAAAAAAGAATAAAATAAAAAATAAAGTTTATTATTATGAGCAAGTGCTAAAATGTGTGCTGTATCTTCCCAAAAATCTTGACATAGAAAGAGTTTAAAAAAAATGAATGATTGGATGGGGTAAATTGGAGTGGCCGGGTTCAAAGATAGAGCATAGGCACAGACTGACCAAAATGGGGAAAAAACACACTTCCCAAATGTGGCCTTTTAGCCCCCAAACATAAGACAAACCCATGCATGTGGGGTATCGCTGTACTCGGTTGATGTTACTAAACACATATTGGGGTGTTTGACAGGAGCTGTAAATTCACACCTGAAGCACAAATGTTGACAAAGGCTGGTGGTAAAACGAATACATGGAAAGGGTTAAAATACTAGCATTTGAAATACCCTTGTTAAGTTTTCTTTTGAGGGAACTAGGGAATTGCGTCATTAAAATATCAATCAGATGGATTAATGCTTTATCTACAGCATACCATCTAAAAGACTTATAAATGTGTTATGTGCTTAAGATTACAACTGATCCAACAACAGATACATCCAAACACGCATCGATGACATCACAATATGTATTCGGATATATCTCCTGAAGGCTAATGTGTCTTCTAGCTACAATAACTACACTTATCCAGGTGAATAGGTATATGGATACACTTATGAAATATGCACCGATAAACCCACCCGCTGGCTTATTAAGTTAAACAATCCCTGTTCTATCTCTTCTAACTTTTAAGGTTTGAACTGAAAACTTTCGCTTCTTCCAGAATACAACAGAATATTTTGGAACAACAACAGGATATCCAAGAATCCACAATGCGGCTATGATAAAACAACACAAACTTTTACTAGAACGTTCCACACATAAAGCAATACAAATAACAGTACAATAACAATAATCCCCACATTAATTGACACACTTACAACAAATATATATACAAGTTCCTATTTACAATATTCAAACATGCATGTTCATAGTTACCTTCCCTGAGAGCTCCAGGTTACTGATGTTCCTTTCTTACTTTCTCTCCTCCTCCTCTCCTCCTTACTTTCACTACCTGTCCCTTGATATACTAGAGGGTCCCAATTGAGTCTACTGGGAGATCCCTGATTGGACCCTGTGGTTGCCGTAGTTACCCTTTGAAGTTATTCCCTTTGGCCAACACCACACCCTGGGGTCTTTACAATCATGGAGCAGTAAAACCCAAAGATCTCCTGACCTGATTATTGACATGACAATCTATTTCATGCGAAAACCTGTCTTTCTTCCACACACCCTTCATCACGCATATCGGTGTTATCTAAACTAAAACAAAAGGTTTCCCAAATATTTATCATTCCTGGACACCTCCCATGCACTCTTGATTTAACTCAATATTAACCAGAAACTGTATTATACTATTATATATACACCCATACATACCTACATATGCATATCTACACACATGCACATCCATACACCCGCATACACGTGTCCATATACATATATATATTCACACAACTGCTTATAGTGTAACACCCTGGGGTGTCTAGTTTTCAAAAATATATGCTTTGATGGGATGAACTGAAGTAGCCCTATTAGGACATGGGGGCAGTAGGACCAGATGTTAATGTTAGAAAAATGTACACTTCCCACATGTGGCATTTTAAATCCTAAACAACCCGACACTGCACTCGGGAGATGTTGCTGAACACATATTAGGGTCTTGTTTGAAAGTGACGTATACCGGGAGCTGTTAATCCATACCCGAAGCGCATTTTTTGTGATTAAAAAACACAAAAACAAAATAAATTACTACCACAATGTTTGACAAAGGCTGGTGATAGAATTAGTGCATGGAAAGGGTTAAAAGACTAGCATTCGAAATAACTTAAGGTGTCTAGTTTTCAAAAATATATAATTTGATGGGGTAAATTGCATTTGCCAGCTTTAAAGATACCCGAAATAGCACATGGGGCAGAATGACCAGATTTAGAAAAAAAATTGCTTTTGAAATAGCGAAACGCTACTTGTACTTATTGCCCAACAACTTGCAGAAAAAAGCAAAAAAACCCCATGAAAACATTGGGTATTTCTAAACTCAGGACGAATAGTAGAATCTATTTAGCAGTTTTTTTCATTAGCTTTTTTGAATGAGTAAAACATTTTTCAAATAAAAGTGAGACCAATAGAGTCGCCCGCACTGTCCTTTAACTCCTGATGGCGAACCTATGGATTTCCGCTCCCGTTAACCCCTGCGATGCTGCGTAGATAAGATAGGCTAGATGGGGAAGGGACCAGGGAGATTAGTAGACGAAGACGTGTCTTCATCTCCATATATGTTTTGCCGCCGCCATGTTAGAATGTTCGTTATTCGGGCTGACCAACGAAAATGCACCCTTCATGTTCATTTTCATGTTCGCCCCAATATGAATGCACAAGTCTACTGATTATTGTGTTGGTGGCAAAGGTTCAGAGTCTGAAATCACCCATCTATTTCTTCCTCACTCAGTTATCAATGTCGGACATTCTGATCACCTCAAATATAACCCCTAACACCCTCCATGTTATAATTAACGAAGGAAGCACAATATCTGTAACTGGATGCATCTCACAGCGTTGCTTCCATTGCGTTTCAACTGAATGTCTTCTTCTCATTTTGACATTGTCACATTGCATTATATCTCTGTTATGGATCTCGAGCTTCAACTTCAACTAATTATTTTATGGTGGTTTTCAGCATTTCTTATAACATTACCCATCATTTTCCTAATCTACAAGTTACAGTTTTGTGGTCCCCATATGGTCGACCATTATTTCTGTGATATTGCACCCGTGTTAGAACTGTCATGTTGAGATTCTACCATTTTGTTAGAAATAAAGGAGTTGGCCCCCTTTTGTTGGATGAGGCAAATGGAGCAGCCAATGATGAGTGGAGGTAGATAACTTCATTATCAAAGGAGAAATACAGCGTCAAGGACCACCAATGAGTCTCTCGGCATTAGGTTTGGGTCAGAAGGGCACAAGCAAACAAGGCATGTCAGAACGAAAACAAACGGTAATCAATCAGCGTGATCTCTAGGTGTGGAGATGAGTTTAACTCAAAGCCAATAACCTGGTAAAGTTCCTTGAAGATATATCTGATTAAATACACCTTTTCTGAGATTCTGCCCCAATATCCCATTAACCTTATGAAGTCCAAATGATTATTCAACCCAAATGAAGTAGGACATGATAGTTTTCTACTACAAAGATACATTATTTTCATTTCATTTTGTTTCATGAAAGATACATTTCATTAGTGCCCGTGTAATCTCTTTGTTCCTTAGACTGTATATTAAGGGGTTTAGCAGCGGGGTCACAATAGTATAACAGACAGAAATCATTTTTTGTAACCCTGAGTATCGTCCTTCAGACGGAACCAGATAGTTAAACACTATGGTCCCAAAATACATACAGACCACGGTCAGGTGGGAGCTGCAGGTGGAGAACGCTTTTTGTCTACCAGCCGAGGCAGAGATCCGGAGGATGGCGGCAATGATGTTCCCATACGTCACAGAGATAAAAAGTAATGGTAGAAATAATATTGGCAGAGAGTTGATCACACTTACAGTGTCTATAGCTGATGTGTCTGAACAAGAAAGTTTGAGAAGTGGAAGAAGGTCACAATAAAAATGGTTAATTTTATATGACCCACAAAATGTCATCTTCTGCAAAATAACAGTATGTGGTAAAACAATAAGTATTCCACACACCCAACATGAAGATGTAAGAAACATACAATGTTTAAGGTCCATGATCGTGGAATAATGCAATGGGTTACAGATGGCCAAATATCGGTCGTAGGACATCGCAGTGAGGAGGAAACACTCATTAGCGGTGGAAACTGAAAAAAAGTAGAATTGGGTGAAGCAGCCAGCCTTGGACATAAAATTACCTTCTTTTAATATAATAAGAAGCACTTCAGGTTCAATGGTTGTGGAGAGAAGGATGTCGTTGAGAGACAGGTGGCTGAGGAAGAAGTACATCGGAGCGTTGATGCTGCGACATGTGATGACCAGTAATATGATTGTGAAATTGGCAGATAATGTTAAAAGATAAGTTATTAGAAAGAAAAGAAAAGGTAAGAGTTTAACGTTGTGAATATTCCCAAATCCAAGAATCCAGAAATCCTGGATTATCGTTCTGTTCTTAAAATCCTGCAGGTGATGCATGATAAAATAATTATCTGACTGTTTTTAATAAATAAAAGCTAGCAATAATAATAATAGGCACACGTCTAAGGCTTCTTTTCTAGCTCTTAAAGGACGCTAGTGACTCAGAAGTTGAATTGAACACCCACTAAATAAATTAGAGTATTTTGAGATTAGTTGGTTATATAAAATTTAACGTTTTAAAAATTTGTTTCTATGTCACAGTGAAAATTTATAAAGAGACTATATAGATATGCCCTGTGTAAAATGTTAGCATCGAACTGTGGAAGATGTAAGGAAAAAGTTCAATAACTCTTACCATGTCTGTAACGTTCTCTCGATGTTCTTGCAATATTAGTCTAGGTTGATAGCAATCGGCCTTTTATATCTTTTTTTCTTTCTATTACGAGCCTCAGGAATCCTCAAGGGATCTCCAACCAAAACAAACAAATTATTCCAAATAGACTAAATCGCTAATTATCTTCAAGAAAAAGTCTTAAATGTATTATGGATTTGAAAATAAAAAATTAAGGTGGTGGAACTGGTCAAAAAAACCTATAAGAAACTGGTCCTCAAGTACAAATATACCAGTTTGCTTGTTTATATCATTGTTGATTTGTATATTTTTAATATTGCATATTGAGATATGATGGCATACTAAATATTTTATGTAATAATAATAATAATAGAAAAAAATTAGCAGCAATGATTTTTTTTGTCTTAAATCATGTGAAAGGTGAAGCATTATTTCACTCTTTTAATTCTGGCCTAGGCAAACATGTAAGCAGGTCCAAGGGGTGGCAATGCATACCTATTCGAGCAAACATGAAAACGAACATGAAGGGTACCTTTTCGTTGTTCAGCCTGAATACCAAAGAAACAAACATGGCGGCAGCAAAACGCACACGAAGACGAAAACACACAACACGAAGAATCTTCGTGTTCGTCTTCGTTAATATCCCCTAACTAATCTCCCTGGTCCTTTCCCCCTCTAGCCTACCTTTTACTACGCAGCATCGCATGGGTTAACGGTAGCGAGAATCTATAGGATTACGCAACGAGTTAAAGGTCCATGGGAGAGACTCTATTGGTCGCTGGCAGAGGCCTCCTCTGGCAACAACCAATTGGTTGATCTCCCTGCCAATGACCAATAGAGTCGCTAGCATGGACCTTTAACTTCAGGAACCTCCCAAGGCCAAGTTCCCTGACGGCGACCAATAGAGTCGCTCCCACAGACTTTCAACTCTTGGAACCTTTCCAGGCCAAGTTTCACCGTCAAGAGTTAAATTCTTGGCGTGCCCAGGCCGAGTTTCGGCGCCAGGCTCTATCTATCACTGGCAGAGGGCTTGTCTGACATCAACCAATAAAGAGCAGCTACCCTTCATTGGTTGATGGCAGAGGAGGCCCCTGCCAGCGACCAATAGAGTTTGCTGGCGCCAAAGCTGCTACGTACAGTTACTGCGCTAACTGCGTATTAACCCCTTCAAAAAAAAAAAAGAAACGAAGAAAAAAAACCAAACACAAAGAATGTACGCGAATTTTCGCCCGAACCGAACACAGGAACGGGCGAATACTTGTGGAATATGAAGATTTTTTTTCCCCACGAAGAGTTCGCCGGCGCCCAAGTCTAGTTGAAACACACATCATGCTTATTTTTTTCATAATTGGAAGATGTCCAGCAGTGCCATCAGCTCAGCAGTGGCAGGAAACAGTGAGACACTGGCGAACACATCTACTGTCCAGAGAATTGAGGTGCAGGAAAATGGCAGCAGGTTCTATGAACAGATGAGAATGGACAGAATTTGAAATATTTGACTGTAGCAGAAGGCAGTTTGTTTGCCGAAGGGCCGTTGTACAAGAATGAGTGTTTGCAGGTAACAATGACGTATAGGTTTCTTGCAAGTTTGGGGCTAAATTTCTGCAAATGGAGTTAGGGATTTAGTCAATCTCCTCAATGCTGAGAAGTACAGGCAGATACTTATCCATCATACAATACCATCAGGGAGGCAACTGATTGGTCCCAAGTCTATTCTGTAGCATGACAACAACCCCAAACATACTGAAGCCCACGGGGCTCAGAATGGGCCTGAGTGGGCCGTTGACTGGGTGCCGAGCAGGGATAGGCCTTGGCGGCATTTTTTGAATGTTGGGGAGGGGTTAACGGTGGGTTATTTAAGGGTTGGCACCACTGGGGCAAGCACCATTTTGCGCCATCTATACCACTCGCTGTTTGTCCCACCCTCCCTCCCTTCCTTTTGTGTTTTGAGTTTCCTGGTATGTTTGTTTTGTCACAGTTGTGCGGATGCTTACCAGGTATCTAGGGGGTTAATGCTGATGGGAGAGCATTGGTGGTGGGAGGTTTCCTGGCAGGTGGAGCTGGGAACCTCAGGTCTGGGTTTGGGCTTCCCGGTATGTCCTTCCCTGTGAGGTACCTTGATAACCTGGTAGGCTTGGGGTGGTTTTACATTAATGGTTAATGTTTAATTATGTTAATTTATGTTATTTATTGTTCAGTGTGTTGGTCATTGTCCTGTTAACGCACCTATTTTGGTTTTAGGTATGCGTGGCAATGTCCTGCATTTAAATAAAATCGGCTGTGGCCTTTTCTACCCAAAAATTCATGGTTGTTGTGTTTTTATTGGGGTGGGGTTATGTGTTTTCTATGAATGCCTAGCACGGAAGTCGAGGCTACTACAGTCAAGGTAAATCCATTAAGAACTATCTTCAGTTTAATGAAAAACAAGTCCAGGAAGCGATGGTATGGCTTCCACAGATCCCTGATCTCAACATCACTGAGTATGTCTTGAATTACATGAATCCAACGGCCAAGTTGCTTAAAATACTGTGTGCAAGTCTACCTCAAAGAATTGAGGCTGTTTTGAAGGCAAGGGGGGTTACCCCAAATATTAATTTGATTTAGAGTTTTCTACTGTTCCCTAACTTTGCATTTTGTTAAGTGATAAAAATAAACTATTAACATATATGGTTTTAAAATCATTTTGCACAGTACTACAGTGGATGTAAAAAGTCTACACACCCCTGTTAAGATGCCAGGTTTTTGTGATTTTAAAGAATGAGACAAAGATAAATCGTGTTGGAACTTTTTCCACCTTTAATGTGACCGATAACGTAAACAATTCAATTGCAAAACAACCTGAAATCTTTAAGGGGGGAATAAAAAAAAAAACTCCCAATCACCTGGTTGCATAAGTGTGCACACCCTCAAGAGACTTTCCAACCCATGTGCTACCTACAACCTGTATCCTGTTTGTGTCTTGTTCTGCTGTGTAAACCAGTCCTGTTTGTATTACCTGATTAGCCAGCACACTATAGACTGTTTCACAAATATCCAGCCTTGTGTTTGTTTTCTCTCTGTATATCTGCATCTGTACCTTCCCGTCCGGTATCGTGCATTGTGAGGTACAGACAGAGCCCCAGATATCCCTGCAACTGGGCTCCTACCCGACCTACTTACCCAAGTCCTGATATCAGGAGACTGTTGGAGCTGATAGGAGGCTCCAAGATTGAATCAAATTCACATCATGTTAGGGCATTTAACTTTTGCGAGTAAGGTCATGCCCATGAGCAGAGCCTTTTGCTGGCGACCATCGGTGTGAGGGCACCTAGGCATTTCATATGAATCACACGTGGCATTCAGGAGGATCCTCATGTTTGGAACAATTTCTTAGCGTAATATAACTGGCAGACTTGCTGGCATAGTGTTGAAGGAGTCAGGATCTAGAGTTGTTTACGAACGCATCAGGGTCAGTTTATATGGGTGTGTATTTTAAAGGTCAATTGCGTGCGCACAGGTGACCTCAGGAATGTATAGGATCTGACATTTGCAGGAACATGCCTTTTTTTTCCTGATAGTAGTGGCTATCAAATTCTGTGAGTCTGAACTGAATGGACAGACAACATTATTTGTCTGTGTCATTTCCAGCTTGACCACTACAGGGAGGTGGTGCCAGAAACAGAAGCATCAGGTCTGCCCTACCGCCAGTTTTTGTGGATTGCTTTGGTCATCACTGTCATATATGGAGGTCCTGGCTGCAAGTGACCGAGAGAGAGTCTGGGGTTCACAGCAATGAAGATATATTGTGGGCAGTTTGGGTATATCAAGCGGAGCTTCAGGGGGTCTGGTGTGTCGGGGGCCACAGCGGAGCACAACCTTGTGGCTATTTTTTTCCGGCTAGTATGGTGGCAGTTTGTGACCTCAGATTTCGTGATCTGCAGAATTGTTGGAAAAGAGGTAGGACGGCACCCTGTCTTGATGGAGTTGCTATATAAGGTTCTGGCTCAGGTAGAGTGTGTGTTCTTCCGAGTGTGAGGTTTTATTATTTAGGCTGGCTTTCTGCTTGGCCTTCTTTGAAGTCATTAGGATAGCTCAAGTCACCCTGGTAGCGCAGGAGAGGTTATAAGTCTGGATAAAATGGTCTAAGACAGACCAGATGTCAAAGGGTTCTGGGTTGACTGTTAGGCGTACAAGTAATCGAGAGACCTAAGATAGTAGGCCCCTTTTTTATCCACATGTATTGCCTGCCACTTACCAGGTTCCATTTTTTGTCACACTCGTACAGCGTCTGAGGCCTTTAGGAGTGTTTTGTCAGCTGGGCGGATAAAAGGGATTGGCAGGTGGTCATCAGATCGTTGTAAGATTTATATTTGGCCTCATTCACTGTAATAATGCTTCTTGTTGTAGGCCCCCCTCCCCGGCTTGTATGGATTGTGAGGCATTTGTATATTGGCTGGGCAGCGCAGCGGGCAGAATCCAGGGTAAATGGACAGAATCTAGGTTTTTAGCTGGACAAAGTGCATGTTCGCTGGAGGGGCCTCTGGACTACGCGATGGGAGCAGGTATACCTGGAACGCTGTGTCATGGCTAGGTTTGTTCAATCATTCTGGTGATTCATGCAGGGGGGGGGGCATGACATTGGTGAGTTGAGGACTGTTGCATTGAGCGTTGAATTTGCAGCGTCTAATTAGTATTTGTTTAGTACAAAAATATTATTGTGGTATTGATTTGTAATACAAGATACTTTTAGCTTTGAATAAGAAACTGGCCGAAACAAAACCTAGCATCAGTAACTAAGAAGCCAACTTCAGCATCATCAGTGCCAACCCCTGCTATCTTTTCTGCCCCCAACCTCCCAAAGTTCATCAACAGAGTCTTAGGATTCCTAGTTAAGGTTTCAGAGAGACATCATGGAAGGTAAGAGGCCTGTGGATGCTGTTAGCCATGAGAGATTATTATTATTTATTATTTTCTTGGAAGAAAGTAATTCTGAACATTTAAGCAAAATGAAATGATTTTTTTTCTTTATTATAGCTATTGTGTCCCCAGTGGCCATTCACAGAAATCACATCACTGTTCCGCTGTGCATTTAGAAAGGATATAAAAATTCTTAAAGCACGTGTTGGCTATTTAATACATTTATATTACACGTGGAGAAAACATGTAAAATCTTCATAAAACATTTCAGATCTTTATTTCTGATTCCATCTTAAATGTAGATATTATTGTAGCAGAAACAACCTTAGTTGAAACCTTGAATGTTTCTTTTTGATGACATAATAAAACATCCCGGGTAATATGAGTAATATAATATATATAATATAATCATATTTTTTTTATAATTAATTGGTTGATGATTGATTTAGGAAGCATTAATTATGAAAAGGTAGGTAAAATGGTAGGAATGGTGGATCCAGTCCAGACCCACTGGAATCTATACTTCCATTAATCTCGCTGCTTCGATGAGATCTGACTGTAGATGGAATGAAATTGTCTGTTATTAATTGTGGATTTAAAGTGAAGTTTCCAGAATCACTTCCAAGAACGATTCTCTAGAAGAAAATGTAGCAGGTGACTGAATTTTGGGAATTTAATATTACTTTACCCATTTTTTTGATCTATACCTGAATTACATAAGGGAGGAAATAGAAGTTGTGGTACAGTGAAGGAGGGGACAAAGACTAGGAAGGGGGCAGCATGAGGCTCACCCACACAAGGTGGCTGAACATCTGGAAGCGGCCCTGATCACGACTTGCACTCCATTTGAAGTCACTCAACGGACTTGTATTATGTGCCTCCCCTGCGTGCGTGCATGGGGAGACTGTGCTGGCTCTGACAGTGACCTCCTAATCCAGGGGTGTCCAAGTTTTTTCCGCAGTGGACCACTTCATCAGGAATGTATATGTGCGAGGGCCGCACTCATTTTTCACTGAGGGAAAACATGGCCTTTAATAAGATCTGCAGACTGAAATAAAGTAAACGACACCAAACCTCTCTCTGATTTCTGGGCCTAGAAAGTTTTCTCCTCTGATGTGACTACAAATTTAGGAGGGCGTTTCACCTCTGAATATGTAAAAAATAGTTCTATTTATTCTGGGGATGCACCAAAATGAAAATTCTGGATCAAAACCCGAAACGGAAAATGACCCCACACCTTTAAAAATAAATTAATAAATAAATAATAAGCACACTTTTAAATAAAATAATACACCAAACTGAATAATAAACTCAATAACAATATTAATATATATATATATATATATATATATATATATATATGTATATATACACATATACATATTATAATAATCGTATTTGCTCGAGCATAAGATGACCCTGACTATAAGACAATCCCCCAAAATCTGAATATTAATTTAGGAAAAAAGAAAAAGCGTGACTATAAGATGATAAATGTTAATTTATGTAAACTATTTTTCTTTAACCCCTTAAGGACCCTGCTCTTTTTTTCTTTTTGTACCCTGTGGGACCAAGGCTGTTTTAACACTATTGTGGTGCTTGTGTTCAGCTGTAATTTTCTCCTCACCCATTTAGTGTACCCACATAAGTTATATATTGTTTTTTTCAGGACAAGATGGGCTTTCTTCAGATACTATTTTGATCGTATCATCTTATTTACTATAAAAAATAAAAATAAAAAAACATGGTGAAAAAATAGAAAAAAAAAACACATTTTATGACTTTTATTTGAAAAATCTTTTACTCACCTAAAAAGCAAGTAAAAAAACTACTTGTCCCGAGTTTAGAAATACCCAATGTTTTTATGTTTTTTTTACTGGTTTTTGTAAGTTATAGGGCAATAAATACGAGCAGCGTTTTATGATTTCCAAACCTTTTT
>VKOC01008568.1:0-10830 GCA_009364415.1 Spea multiplicata | reverse complement strand
ATATATATATGTGCGCACGGATCGGGACTGTCCTTCCTCCTCGACCCCCCCGACAACGAACAAGTTCTCATTGAATAATACTGACAGCAGCCTCCCGCGGACCCCGGCGACCAGTGTGTTGTTTTTAACGTGGAAGGTCTTACATGTGTGTTAATTAAATGCTTTCGTAGAGGCAGAAACGTTGGCTCTCCCTCCCTGTGGCAATGGCAGCCCTTCCTCCCATACAGTCACAGAGTGACAGAGGGCTCAAAAAGTTGGGGGGCGCGCTTTCAGGCCAGCAGCCACCTTATGGTGTAAGTTCGGCCGTCAGCTGAATATGTGGCCGGCACATCCAGCCGGTGGCTGCACACTGCCGAGGGCTAGTGTGTGATGCCATCGGCCGAAGACCCAGACGGCCGGTTCTGTGAAGAAGGCTAAAAAAGCGGCTGCAGCAGCAAATGGGATCGTTTGTTTTTTTCCAAGAAAGGGCATGAAATATTATTTATATGGCGCCAGCGGGTTCCGTAGCGCTGTTACAACAGAGGGCCGTCAAAATTTTTTATAGACATTTCAAATTGATGATAATGTTAAGGCATATCAGTGCAGAAGAAGAGGCCCTGGTCTTCTGAGCTAACAATCTATTAAGTGGTTGAGGGGGCATTAGACAGCGGGGTTGCTTGGGTGAGGATGACTTGATTGTAGAGCGGGTGATGTGAAGAGTTATCTCGCAGGGTGGGGGTGACCTAGGTTTCTTTAGGGTATTGGGGGCTGGGTATTCCCCGAGAGAAATTATGGATAGGGTAGAAGAGAAGAGGTTTGTGGGGAGAGAGAGGAGGGCAGATAGGAGAGTATGGTGGGCTGCAGAGTTCAGGGCTCGGTAACTCTGGGTCTCGTTTACATTTAATTCTGGAGGGTACAGGGAGGTAATGGAGGGTCTGGCATAGAGGGGCAGCAGATGAGAGCATTTGTCTGGCCGCGGTAGTCTGTGGGGTGATGGAAAGTTTACAGGCTTTCTGCGGGGGCCGGTGGGACATGCTGGTTATCTGCCCCCCATAGCGTTCATTGCCCTGACCGGGGTGGGCTTCGCTTTGATGTATCGGGAAGATGTTCAGTCATGGCTGGAAACTGTTCCATGCAGTTCCACGTGTAGCCACCAGAGTAACAAGGACATTATTGTCAGGGCTGCACCACCCCGGTCCTCAAGGGCCACAAACGGACCACAATTTTAATTAAAATGAATTAAGCTACTTGTTTTCGGGTAGGGGTACGCATATTTCGGCGTATAGATACTCGCCATCATTATACGGCGCGGCGTGTTCCGCATTAAGCATACTCATTATTACACACACAGGTTTGTCACGTTTTATTTCGGAGGTACTCGGTAGTACTATACAGTACACGGGGTCCATGTCTTCTGTCTGGGTGTAAGGCGTGGTGACACACATGTAGCTGGCGTACCGCGGCACACAGCATCATGGTAAGATGGCGGACGTGAACCTCCTGCCGTTCTCTCTGGACCTCGCCTCTAGCAGTAGTATCGGGACCGGCTCTCCGGCCGGCCCGTCTGTGAAGGTGGAATCTCCGTGGCCGTCGTGCACCAGCAGGATCTCATCCTCGTTTGTCGATATTCTCTGACTGTATCGCGTCAGCCGGACTCCGGGGGCCTTTTGTGTCAGTATTTGGAAGTATACGTTGTAGGAGGTGCACCCCCACACCAGCAACCCCAGACACACCACGATCTGAAGGACGAGGCCGCCAACAATCAGCGTGTACAGCAAGAAGTGAAGGAAACAGCAGTGCCGGATGATGGTCTCCACCAGCCACAGGCGCCAATGTTTCATGGCCACGGGTGCTACGGGAACGTCGATTACTGCTGGTGCGGGAGTTTGTGTTGTTGGGTAGAGTGACGTGGCCGTGGTGGTTTGTGGCACTGTGAGTGTAGAAGCTGGTCTTGTTGGTGGTTCCTCTGTCCATCTGGTTGTGGTTGGTGATGGTGTAGAGGTTGTCATCTTGGTGGATGATTCTGGGGTTGTTGTGCGATGCGTACTGACTACCTCTGTGGTTGTCAGTTGTGTGGTTTCTAGGCTTGTATGCTCTACCGTGGTAGTTGGAATTACTGCTTTACTTGTAGTCTTCGACTGTGTTGTTTCTGGGGTCGTAGTCTGAACTGTGTTGTTTCTGGGGTCGTAGTCTGAACTTTGGTGGTTGCCAGTGTTGTAGTTTCTGGGGTCGTAGTCTGAACTTCGGTGGTTGCCCGTGTTGTAGTTTCTAGGGTCGTAGTCTGAACTTCAGTGGTTGCCGGTGTTGTAGTTTCTAGGGTTGTAGTCTGAACTTCGGTGGTAGGTATTTTTGTGGTCTCTAGGCTTGTAGTCTCCACCGGTGTGGTTGCGGATGTCGTTGGCACTTCTGTTGATGGTTGCCTTTCGGTGACGAAAGGTGTTTTGGCCACACTCGGCCCAGCGTCTCCTGTGCTTTTACAGTGCTCGGTGGAGTAATCCAAAAGCGGTAACTTGTTTGAGCAGAGGACACTTCTCCCATCGTTGACCGGAGTTCCGCTCACAATGGTGTAGATGTTGTGTTCGTTTTCTTCCACCCAGTCCTTGAAATACGCAAGAGCGCAATTACAGTTCCACGGATTCTTGTCCAGGTACACGTAAGCCAAATTATCCAGCCCCTCAAAAAATAAATCCGGGATTTCCGTGAGACGATTGCCGCTTAAGTGAAACTTCTCCATCCGCACCGAATCGTAGATGAGATGCTGCGGGACCTGCCAAAGTTCATTAGATGATAGATCCAGAGTTTCCAGGAGCTGCAGGCCTTCAAAAACCTTCCACAAACACACAAAAAAACAAAGAATCGTTAGAATGTTGAAGGATATAACGGAACGTTATCGCATCTTAATCATTAACGTTCTCTTACAAGCAGAAAGACAATATAACACGTGATGGACAGAAGAACAACTGGTGGCTTCTACCCAGAACCACCAGACTACCTCCAGGTGAACAGTGACCCCCCCCAAACACACGTTTTGTTTTGTTTTTTGTGAATATCTCCACTTTTCAGCTTTTTGTCACACTCCACTCCAAACTTCCATTCCGGAACTCTAAGATCCAGCTCATGAATCGGAAAGTGGCATTTGTGGGCTATAAAAACCTTTCAACTTACCGTAATTCACGTAATTACATAACATGCGTATAGCGGACGGCCGCGCTGCGGCGCTTATAGATATTTTGATATGTAATAATTATGTTCTTCATCCATCAGTACACGATGGGTTAGCGCAGTAACGGCTCCTATGATGTAATACACAGCCGGAACAACAGAGGGACCACAGAGAAAACCACAAACAGTAGCAAGTTTAAAGTCATGTGACCAATTTTAAGGCGGGCTACGGGTGTCAGGCTAAATTACAAGAATTGGGTAATTTAACCCCTTCAGGGCTGAGGGTTTTCATAATCTAAGGACCAGCTGGGTTTTTTTCTAACCATATGTTTTTTAAAGCACGACTACGGCTCGAGATCCCTTTTTACGCCAATGACGTCATGGTGACATCACTGGACTCCCTATAATAAGTGTTTTTTTATTTTTTATTTATGTTTAATTTTTCCCTTTTTTTGTTTTGTTGGGTTTTTTTTGTTTCTCCTAATCTGTCTGCGCTGATCACACTGTGATCAGCAAGCAGGGATCTGTATTAATAGACAGTCTGATCTCCCTGGAGCAGCAGAGAGATGTCCCTGCCGCTACAACCAAGTCAGAACGTACCGGTACGTCCTAATGGGTGTCTCGGCACAACATGGCACAGCCGGCACATTCTTAGGGGTGAAAAGGGGCTAAAGATGAGATCTGTTCTATCTTCCATATTAACTTCCTGTTCTTCCTGCGCGGATATGCAGGCGAAGTAATTTGGCAGCCGTTGCCTTTCAGGGCCGGGTTGTTTCAGAACATAATTGAGGATTTTTACCCCCTAGTTATTAATTATTTGTGTTTTGCATTATGAGCCATTCAATGGATGCACGAAACCCTGAAACAGGGGAAATTACGGTTAAACAAATGGTTAAAACTGTAGGCTGACCTACGAGGTGTAAAATAGCCCCTTAATGAAGGGGTTAAGAGAGAACTTAATGTTAAAAACAGTCTTCTGCATGATCCTGTCCTCCGGACAACCAACCGATCGGAGTAATGCATCGGATCACTCAGGGGATTAACAAGAAACACCAAGGCCCTGGAGCCCTGTGCCATCATTGCCCCCAAATCAACTTGTCTGTGCCTCCTTTGCCCCCCCCTTCCAACATACACTCTGGCACACACATCCACGCTCACACCCACCCACAAACAATTACACATCCATGCTCACATACATACATACAAACACATATACATACATCCCACCCCTTCCCACCTGCACTTTGCCAGCAGCCTCGGTTTCACCGCGGGGTCACGTAGCGTAGCGCGCCCCCTCATACGGTCCTGTCTCCCCGTACCGGTTGGAATAAGTTTAGAAAGGGCCCTTCCGGTACAAGAAGACAGGAACAAGGGGCTGCACTTACACCACTAGGTTCACATAATTATTCTACTGTCTGCAGCTCACGCCCCAGGGTGACTTTCTGGAGTCTAGAAGAAGAGAACGAGATACCTTATCGGGAAGATCCTGGATCTTATTAGCCTGAAGATACAATGATTTCAGCTTCTTCAGGCCGTGGAAAGCGTCGTCTGGCACCGTCACAATCCGGTTGTTGGACAGGTCAAGCTTTACCAAACTATTCAATTGGGAGAGCTTCGGTAGCTTGTCAAATGAGTTGTTGGCCAAGTTGAGGTCTTCCAACTTCAACGGTAAGTCAACGTCGATGACAGACATCCCATTGTTGGATAAGTCCAGCTCTACCAGCTGCGGGAAACTTTTGAAGCTTGAGTGGAGACGGACTTCAAGGAGTTGAAACTCAAGATGAGGATCTGCGTGTCGGTGGGAATGCCGTCCAAAGGGATGCTGGTCAAACCAAGGTTGGTGCACGACGTCTCCACCTTGTCCAACTTGTCCTTCTGAGTTGAGCAGGAAGCCTGGGCAGAAGAACCATTTCCCACCAAAAGTAGAACGAGAAGTTCACAAAGCGCCAAACTTCTCATGATAACGAAGTATGATCTGTAAGAATTAAGAACGTTGAGCGAACAATAAAAGAATTTTGGGAACATATACATCGTAATAAAGACAAGCTAACTTCTAGACATTGAGGACATTCTGGAATTCTACCAAGCGATGCTTACTGCGGGGAGCTCAGCGCGAGTCGTTGGCTTTGGGTATATTAATGATGGAAAAACTAATAGTAAAATTCCACAAACCCACCAGCTCCGTGTATACTGACAGCGTCCAGGCTGACCCTCGGCTTAGAGAACATACCCCGTGGTTCCTGCGTTATCTGTGACGTGGCTGTGGTCGCCTTATCTGAGAGAGCAGCCTATTTCCTGACGTTATTTCGAGGGCTTCCAGTGAAAAAAGGATAAAGGGGACTGAAAGAGTTAATAGAAAGGGTTAATAATACCCTGCAGACTCGCTGGTCTATATCATGACACTGAGTATCTATACGCCGATACCGAACGCGCCGCTGTGTACAATGATGCCGAGTATCTATTCCATATTATGAACAAATAACCCTTGCATAATAATTGTTTATATTCGCGATTTCATACTAATTTAGACTACTCGAGAGGCGGTCTATCTTAATAAATATTAACCTTTGACGCATGAGGATAAAGACGCAGACCCCCCCCTTATTCCCCCCCTACACTAAATCGGCGATTCCCTATCTCCAGGCCAATGTCAATGAGCTGCGGCCCCAGACGGCCCTGTCACTCATCACCCATTCACTTACTGGGCATTCCATAAGGAGAACTGGGAGCGATGTGCCGCTGCTTTATCATGTATTAATAAACGAGACCGTCGGCTATTAGTGAACATTAAATTATTATTAATAATTCACTAATAGTTCACATACTGAAAGTAGATTTTTTTAGATTGTTTATTTTTTATTATTATATTTTGTTATTTTTTATATTATTAGTAGTAGTATTTTATCATTTTTATTTGTTATTTTTTTAATTTTTTTTTGTGTTATTTTCCTTATGATTTGTTGTTATTTGGGGTTTATATCATTTAAAACGGATCAAGATTAAGTTGTAAAAGCCGCTGACCGCACGTAGAACATGCCATATGACACGTAACACTCGGCGACAGCGAAGCCCGCGCACTGTTGGGGGGGGGGGGTCGGAGATGAGAGAGACTTCAGGAGCCAGGAGCCGTGGAAGACGATACTATCCCTCCTCTCGGAAATAACACATCCCGTCTTTAAATAACTCTCTCCTCGGGTACCCCTTCCGCTCCCCCAGTGGAACGAGAGAGCCCGGAGCTGACGCTCAGTCATGGTCATGGTTTGGGGTCTCAGAGCCTTGCTTCTTCTCCCCGTCCTGCACTGTGAGTCACTATATGTCTGTCTGTGTGTCCGTCTGTCTGTGCCGCTGCCCCTCTCTGCAAGAAGAGCTTTGTCGCCTCCACATAATGTATAGTTAAATCACTGAGATTGAACTATACATTGTGCAGGGCCAGCTCAGCCCTGCTTATTGGAGAAACGTGGCAGGCTTAGCTCTGTCGTTACCTGTTTGCCCTATGGTCCCTTTGCACGGGTACTTGTGTGGTTCATCCACCTTGCCTTGGTTGATGAGCCTCGAATCCATCTCCCAGCGGAGAAGCCACGTGTCCTGCTTGTCTCTCACACCTGAGCGTGTCCCCCATCGCCGTACCAGCTGCTTACCTCAGATTTCTGCGTCTCATCATTCCGTTGGACCTTGGAACCTTCTTTTTTGTCCGACTTTCTCTAGTCAAACAGACCATTCGCAAGAGTCTACTTTCCTCCGGTGAATCCAGCTTAGAGACGTAGTATCCGGCCCCGTCTGGTCTGCCCATTTCTTCTGCCGTCTGCCTCGTCTTCAGGAACCAAATGCGGAAAGAAGAAGAAGAAAGAAGACTTGGGCAGAGGACCCAGTGATCCATTTTCATGATTGAGAACATTTAGTTGTAGAGGTTCCACACTTTTTGGAACTCTGTTGAATCAGATGAGTCTTGATGACCACATGGTGGAGAAGACTCAGAGAATAATTAGCGCCATTTTTCTTAATCGATTCTCAGTTTAATCAAACAATGTAAAACAGAAAAAAAAGACGAAATCCAGCTAGATAGAGTGTTTCAGGTAATGAACAATATGACGCCATCCATATTGTGTAATAATGGTGAGCGCTAGAAAGATGAGAACCGAGGGTCTATGGGCCCCAATGGAAAAGGATGATGAAGATAGAAATATTTTTTTCCAAGGAAGCCACTTTACATCATTTTGGTAGCCTAAGCCATTAGCGGACATCAACAAACCCTCTATGTCACAAATAGGTTCCAATTTATTAAGCCAGGCCTTGACGGGTGGGATACCTGGAGAGTTCCGGAAAAACTGGGAATAATAGCCTTGGTTGCATGGAGAAGGTGGATTGTTAATGACCTTTTATATTTGATACTTGGCATTTTTCTTGACAGGGGGCTATGTGATTATGGTAACATTTCATCGAACCTCTTTCTTCATCTTCTGCAGGTTGCTTGGCCAGCGAGGAGGCTCAGCTGATCAAGGACTTGTTCTCCAGCTATGACGTCAAGTCCCGGCCAGTGAGAGACATCAATGAAATCATAACAGTGAAACTGAAGCTCACGTTGACCAATCTCATCTCTCTGGTATATAAAGTCATCATTGTCAGAAAGAGAATCATAACCTCCTCCTACAGGGAGATACCCGCTCGTGGTGTCTGTGTTGGTGTCTCATGGAAGAGGTTGGAACCTCCCTTGTATAGCCGGGCAAGACGACGTTGGCTCCAGACCATGTCTTGTCCGTCTCTGGCTTGTGAAAAGAGGAAAAAGTACGAGACGGAGCCAAGCCAGCTCGAGCCCCTTGTCTAAACAGGTTTTAGGTGCATCCAGCTCAACCTATGCATGGTTTGTGAAGCCAAGACTAAGGTCTAGCTTGGCCTATACCATGTTACGGCAGGTTCCCTCACCTCTAGTCCTTTGTACAGCTAACTTAGACATAGAGATCCTACAAGGGCCCTGTTTTCTGAGTATGGGATGGAGCCTCCTTTTTTGAAGCTCCACTTCTAATTCAGAAATGTCAAAGGACCATGTGTGGTAAACCTATGGCCTAACTGCCCAAATTCGCAGGTGGGACTCCGTAGAGTTATACAGGAAGGAGGGACAAGTCGGCCGCCAGGGAGCCTCATGGGAGGTCAAAAGCACAGATCTCAATCAAAGCCGGCTTGAATCACCCAACAACCTACTAGGGGTGAGATAACTTAATGGGGAGGAATAATCACGCAGATACAGAGAACAGGACATTATGATGTATATACAAAGTGTTTTTTTTTATTTACTATGTATATGTTTATCCCACCTTTTACGAATTAATGATCTTTTTGGGTAGGGGCAGGCGTTTCTTCAGGTCTGAAGGAAGTTTTAGATTTTTCTAGGTGATCTCAATTTTCCCATCAAATCGCTAACGCGCAATAACTTTGACATCGTAAAAAAAAACTCATCATGGTTTATCCGTCTTGCAGAATGAGAAAGAAGAGACCTTAACAACCAACGTGTGGATACAATTAGTAAGTAGAAGGAAAAAAATTTGGGAGGATGAGCCCAAAAAGACTCGTTAATCCCAATTTAACTCTTTTCGTATTATCCCTGAGGAATGGGATGATTACCGCCTGTCCTGGAATGAGTCAGAATACGGAGGGATTGGCATTATACGCGTTCCGCATCACATGGTGTGGCTACCGGACATCGTCTTAGAGAATAAGTGAGTGATACAAAAATACCCCCTAATGCTCCCTCTCTGGGGCACAAATTCCTGTGTCCTTTGTTTTTTTTCCCTCCCCTAATGTCCCTTTATTGTCCCTAAATGTCTCATGGTCCAAAAAAAAAAGCCATGGCTGAAAAGTGCTCCTCTCGGTTTGGAAAGTTGGGGGGAACGTTGGATGGTTTGATGTTCCCCTCACTGGGTGACATGATGTTAGGATTCACCCCCCTGTCCTTTTCTCTTACAGTATCGATGGCAATTTCGACGTCGCCTACTACGCTAATGCCCTTGTCTATAGCTCTGGGTACATTAACTGGATCCCACCGGCTATCTTCAGGAGCACGTGCAGCATTGTGGTCACCTATTTCCCCTTCGACTGGCAGAACTGCTCGCTGGTATTCAGGTGAGGCGCTAACCCTCATACTCATAGACAAGCCCAGAAATCTGGAGGTTCTAGACTTTGTCTCTTTGACTCTAGAGGAGCCAGGCTTCGACTCTCTCTGTTCTAGGAGAGCCTGGGTTTATCGAGCACCAAGGTTTTGTCTCCCAGCTCTAGAAGAAGATGTTTCTCCATTCTACTGGAGCAAGACTTTGTTTTGTCATTTCTAGAGGAGCCAGGCTTTGTCTCTCTGCTCTGCAAATGCCAACCGTTGTCTATCTGTTCTAGAGGAGTCTGGGTTTATCTCTTTGTTTAAGAGGAGCCAGGCTTTGCCTTTCAGGTGTTGTGTGGTTCCAGTCTGTGTGTTCTAGATCAAGATCTAGGCTAGGTTCCTAGATCTTGTCCTTGTCTGTGTTGTAGTAGGAGAGACATTAAGGCTGCATCTCTCCTTGCAGGTCTAAAACATTTAACGCAAATGAGATCAGTCTGGAGCTGGCCTACGATTCGGAAACGGATAAACTGATAGAGTGGGTGGACATTGATCCGGAAGCATTCACAGGTGATCCCAGTTCCTCTTATACATTGGTCTGGATCTAGAATTGTTGTGTTTGTCGCCTATGTTTCTCCCTCCCATTGTCTGTCTCTTTATGACTTTCCCTCTTTATTAGAGAATGGGGAGTGGGCCATCAAACACAGGCCAGCACGAAAGGTCCTGAACTCCAGATTTTCACCAGAAGACCTTGAGTATCAAGAGATTTTGTTTTGTCTGATTATCCAGAGGAAACCTCTCTTCTACATCATCAACATCATCGTTCCTTGTGTCCTCATATCATCCTTGGTGGTGCTGGTCTACTTCCTGCCGGCCAAAGGTGAGTCGGGGTCACAAGTCGAGCTATTATGCCCAGCTGTGTTTTTGAGGTCAGTGTCTGAATGAATTGACAAAAAATCTCACAGAAACTCTCCAAAATCTTGTGGAAAGCCTTCCCAGAAGAGTGGAAGCTGTTATAGCTGCAAAGGGAGGTCCGACTTCATATTAATGTCTATTTATTTAGAATATGATGTCATCAAAGTCCCTGTTGGTGTAACGGTAATATAAGATTCATAGGGCTGCAAATAACGATTATTTTCACAATCGATTAGTTATATACAAATTTCTGTCTACTACAAACTGGGTGTTAAAAACAAACAGCAGAATCAAAAACGTAAAATGTACATTAACACTGTTATTTCTTTATCACAACGGCATTTCTCTAATCGCCTTCTGACGTAATAATAAAAGCGATATTTTAAAGGTACAAGAACCCAAACGCAATATTTCTCAAACTAGGTTCTAATATTCAAAAGATGTCTACACCCTGTGCTCCGGCTACCCCGTCCTTCAATCACCCCCCCTGCCCCTGTTTCCCAATGTCTTGCAGCTGGGGGCCAGAAGTGTACGGTGTCCATCTCGGTTCTCCTGGCACAGACTGTGTTCCTCATCCTGATTTCGCAGAAGGTCCCTGAGACGTCTCTCAGCGTCCCACTTATTGGCAAGTATGTAGGAACGGATCCATCTCAGACCTCCATGATTCTCTTCACATTAATGCATACCTGGGAACA
>VKOC01008567.1:0-11765 GCA_009364415.1 Spea multiplicata | reverse complement strand
GAATAAGTCTGGAATGATTATTAACAAAGATTACCTCACAGTCAAGACCCGGGTGAATCTATTGTACCTATTGTGTTCAGGCTTCACCAATGCCTTAATGGTAAAGAAAATGCTTCCGTTTGACTTGTTTTCAGGAGATCGCTGGCACTTTTGTAATTAAAATGATTATACTGAATAACCAAACCAATTATATCTAGAATACCTAAGTACTCAATGTCAAAGCAGTTCCACTCTTTCCTTGAAATCCCATCTTAACTGTATAACTGATAATTCATATTTTGACACTGCAAAAGGGATTATATAAAGCATGGAGGTCACAGAGTTCGTCTTTCTCTCTCACCTCTTTGATATGTAGAAAATCTTTGGCTTCAAAGTTAATAGCAGCTCCCTGAACCGGACACTCCTCATCCAATGCTCCACAGTAACTGACATTAGTCCGCACAGCAAATGCTACCGGCTTGAGCTATGGGAAAAATAAAAAAAAAACACTTTTTAGTAGAACTTAAAGACAGAAAGAGATTTTTCAATAATTTTATGTGGATACTGGGATTCATCGGTCAGTGCATATGACCATGTGAATCATTCTCTCCTAGGAGGGAACTCTGCAGAGACTGAGAACACAGCATAGATCTATACATGCCATTGGCCCACTGGAAGGACAGCTAATGTGAACTACTCTGAACAGTACAGGACAGAACAGGAGGTTGAATGGACATTCGATTGATCGTATCAATGTTCCAATGTATTCAAGTTTTTCAGGTTCTTTTACTCACAATTGTATGTTAGAATAGATGATCTAACCAGTAGGTCTGTCACCGCAGGGAAGAAATACAAACCCATTTCAAAATTCCCTGAATTCCCATTTAAGTTTTATGATATCTCTTATAGTGTGCACTACTGGGTTTTGGGATAGGATGTGCCAACTGCCACTATATTGCTGGTCATATAAAATATATTTTAAGTGCCCTTTTGTTATTAGGTTTGCAATAGCTCTATAAATGAATCACATACATACATATAAAGTTTACTTGCACGGATTTGGATGTTTTGTTTTAGTGACATTCTTTGTTTCAATATCTACTGTCCTTGTCAGGAAAGTATTATGTGCAGGTTATGTCATTAAAGTGCAGGTTATGTCATTTTCCGCTCTGGAGAGTAGTTTAAGTGAATTGTTGTAAGCATGTTGCCCAGTAAAATTCAGCATTTATTAGAATACATCAAACCAGGTATCAACATAGAAATCTATACATCTTAACATATATCACATTATCCAGCAGAGTAACGCTTAGTCTAGTAGTGAATGAATACCCCAACAAGAGGATTTAGTGAATAGACTGCAATATGGAAAAACTTCATATTAAGTTACCCTGGCTCTCTCGAGCTGTTCTTGGGCCTGCCTCTCCACCTCGCGGCGGGCAGTCTCCCGATCCTCCTCCAGGGACACGTCTGAGTCTAACGATGGACGGCTCGTGTAGGAATCAGCTGAACCCTGTAAAATAAAGGTTCTGAATTTAGATGCCTACTATTTTACACAACAGAGTCAACAAATTCAATGACAGTTGTTTTGCCTCAAATCATATGACATTAGTGGTGCTAGGAGAAAAGTTACAAAACCTGATGTCCAAGAAGGGCACAGAAAAGGGAGAGAACCAAAGAGATGTCTGGAAAATAAACCTAAACTCCTACAGTAGAAGGAAACTGTACCCTGAGGATTAAAAACAGTTCAGGCAATGATTTACTATTCCCCTTATCATTCCTGGAGGTTCCCATTATAAGAATTTGTCTTCATGTCCTAGCAGCAGAAATACAGGGGTCAAGGTCCTTTAAGTTTTCCATGTATTAGTTACATTTGTTCCGGAGGCGTCTCTCCTCTTCAGTCATTCTTCCTTTGCCTCTTTGTCCAGTTCTTATATTTCTTTTCTTTGACTATCCAATCCTTCCCATGTCTATCTATTACTTCACGCTTGTACCCTTCTTGACTGATCAACATCACATACAGTTCCTAAACTGTACTGCATATTATATTCCAAAAAGTACAATTTTGTTGCGTCTTTATACTAAAGCAGATTACCCCAATTACACTAAAATCCAACACCATGTCTATTTGCAGTGATGTACTTATTCGGTTTCTTACAAACAAATAGGAAGATAAACTAATGCTTCAAATTAATGAATACTAATACGTACTTATCAGATTAAATGGTTAAAATCATTGCAACCAGCCAGCTCATCCATCTCTAGTAATCACAGTTATAAAAGGAGCCAGATTTGACACACATGGCCTTTTTACCATAGCAACCAACAAAATGCTAACAGGGTTATACATTGGTTTATTATGGGAATAAGACCACTTTTCAAACGGAATCGGTTTTTATACATCACCTCCGAAGTCTTATCTATATATATGGGCAAATGCCTTTAACATGTGTGCACTGATTGACATGCCCACGATTCCTTTTGGAACAAAAATATTCAATATGAGAACAAAAAGTTGCCATGGTGGCTTTGTGACAATGTTTCTATACTATACGTCTGAAATGACAAAGACTAAGGATTTTGTTTTATAAACAGCACCTTCCATTTATCATGCTTTCTTAATTACAAAAGATACATTTCCCATTGGTATCTATGAAATTCACTTTTTCAGGACAGCAGCAGGTGAGTTCGACCTGATCTCATGTGCAGCGGGAGATGTCCCTGCCTCTTCAAAGAATTACAGGTACAAAAGGGGGGTCTCTCAGCACATCTTTCAAGGTCGTACTGGACAGTCCATAGGGGAATTAAGGGGTTAATATATAGGAAAAGTAATATTCCACGGTTTGTTCCAGGGATCATCACATTATGCCACTCACTGCAGTTAACTGTAATCGACTTGTTAACTAGTTGATCAACCATTCATCTAATAGACAGTAAGCTTGTAAGAGCAGGGCACCAGTATGTCTTAACCCGTGTTAACACTATAGTCAGTTGTATTTGTCATAAATGATAGTTATTGTTAAATCTTCGCCTCTCCTGTAATAAAAGCACTATGGACTACGAGCACAATGCTGGTGTAGTATAATGTAACTATGGGTGGGTGGCTGCTTGCTTTTACCAAGCAAAAAGAAAAACATAAAAAACATCCATTCAATTCAATTTTGGAATTTTTCAGTGTTGACACCTTTGCAGTAACTACATAAATGCAGTGAAGAATCTAGGTCGGGATTTACAGCAAGCATTGCCTGCTGACACCGTCCAGCCAATTAAAGTCTCCTGCATCACAGTAAGAGGGGACATTGTTTCCCCAGAGAACAGGGGGCCAATGTGTGGCTTTATACCATAGACGCTAAACAGCTGTGCTTGAGCTTGCTGTATACATGCATTAACTCTCGCAGGAAGCACATTTAATGTTCACCAAATAAATGTGCATGGATACACATAGCCATGAATGTAGAAATAGAGTCATCATAATACATGTGTGAACATACCTATGTTTTATAAATTTGTAGTACTGGAATATTTAGAGCCAAATAGCACAGCAGGGTCCAACAGGAAGGAATCAGCTTGATGACTTATTTATTCACATGATCCCTACTGTCATTTTACCCAAGCAATACATAAATAATGCCGCCAACCTTTTTATGAAACGTATAAAGGGAAAATATAAAACAGTGTGTATAGATAAGACATAGATCAAATTATATTTCCAGTAAAAGTTTGGCCGTTTGTATAAAGATATACAACGAGGAACTGTTTTACACAGCTCCTAAACAGGCAATTTGGGGGGAAGAGTCTGCAACAACAACAAGCCCAAGGGCTAAGTCACTCACGCATGGAAGAGGCCAAAGCATGGCTTCCTATTTTAGCACAGGCCCAGTGGAAAAACATCACGCTCTTCTTTGATCCAGGCCTACTTCTACTTCTTAACAATCCCAGAGAGTCACAATTTCAGGACACTGCAGTCAAGCAGTGGGGCCCATACGTCAATTGAGGAGATCCTCTGATCTCCCCTAACGTGGCCCAGGGAGCTGTAAAAAATTGCAAAACAGACCTCACATCTTCCTTGTAGCCAGCTTGTGAGGCTATGAAGTTGGGCACTTCAAGGTGGTCCTTTGTGTTAAGTTAATTGGCCTTACCAACTGCCTCCAACCCTTTCGCACCTTACCCAACAAAGCTGTCCTGGTGTGGACACATAAAATGTTATAGATGGAATATTTGTGACCACCAATGTAACAGATACACATATGCATACACATACAGGAAAAAAATCCTTGCAAATCACCAAATACAAAAAATCTTGGGTATCTTCCTACAGGTAAATAATCAGATTAAATCAATTATACACATATTGAAAGTTCCTTCAAAAGGTATAAAACCAAACATGGGTCGAATGCTTTAGTTCCATTAAAGGGGTCCTGTAAACACACGTAATCTGCAAAGTTCCAAAGCCAATGCAGATTCTGCAAGTACGATATATACACAGCCAAAAGTAATGCATTGGCATAGCAGAAATATGATGAGCTTGAAATAGGTTCTTCAGCTTCAATCATCTTCCTAAGACGTCAGAAATACATTTGGCAGATATATAAAAAGAATTTTTTTAGAGCAATTTTCACTTTACAGTGTTTCGTTCCAATGCAACTGGCAAATTATACACCCAAGCACTGTGTGTATCTTCTCTAGAAATATAGAGTATCTTACTGCATAAAATGCAGAACATACATTCTCTAACAACTGTGTGTTTGTACAAAGGGAAAAGTCACGGCTATTGAAAATTAATAACTACATAAATAAATGGAGACTGTACTGTTTTTATCTTAATGAACCAAAATTAGGTTTCTATTTTTCTTAAACTCCTGAGCTCTTTGGAGCAGCTAATTATGTATAAGAATTGCTCAGTTACAAGAAGATATTTCCACTAAATGATGCCACAAACATCCATTACACCTAAACTTGCACGAGGCCCAAAATCATTTCAGACTAATTTTTGACTCATTCATTTTTGGACAACAAATTGTGTGTCCTGCCCTTTTAGTTCGGGGTGGAGGTGGCTGAACCCCTGATATAAATACTTTTATTTTATGTAATACAGTCTTATGTAATGTAAGGAAGATTGACTTTACTGAAGGGTGGTGGCTATGTGGAACAGCCTACCAACAGAAGAAGCTTGAGGTCCACAGGACCCCTGAGATGTGCGCTTTTATATAAAGTAGGACGATTTACTTTACTGAGCGGATATGTGGAACAGCCTCCCAGCAGAAGAAGCTTGAGGTCCACAGGACCACAGGACTTTTACTATGGGCAACATTGAGAAACACTAAGCTTTATACCTCTTTTGTACCAGCACAAGGTGGCTACCACTGGATAACTAACATACGTAAAGGAATGCTTGCTTATTTTTATCCCTGGGGGTGTCATGCGTCAGTGGGAGTGAATCAATTTCCATTTGGAAAACTGTATCTGGATATTGGAAACAATGCCTTGTGCTTTCAGTTCGTCAAACGGCTACAAGGTGTAGGGACACAGTGGGTACCAGGTCATTAACCTTTGTCTTCTGGAGCCTGCACTCCTCATCAGGGAACATGCAGCCTCTTTCTTCCCTGCTAGACTTAAGTCTTAGGAGGGCTGGATCTTATAGGGTCCCCCTGAAGAGGTATCCACTGAAATCTTCAAGGGGGATGGCAGCTAAAATGTTCAGCCCACCCCTCACCACAAACCAGATGTTAGAGGACCTGGATCCACTGAGACATTTGGCAGTGACCAAAAAGTGTCAAATATCAATTCAAAAACTATGTGCACATAAACGTGCTCTATGAAACATGTGGAGTATCGCTCTTTTTCTAAGCACATGGCATTTAATTAATACAAAAACAAAATCGTGAATTGAAAGGTGCAAAGTGCTGGACAGTACGGTCATAGTGTACAGGGCCAAAAAGGTTCCCGCGCACCATAACACCACTGTGCTTCTGGAATATGTTTGTATTGCAGAAACATCATTTGGTTCACTCATCTAAAAAATGAATTGTTACTGACGAGTAAAAAATGAATTGTTTTTGGTATGCTGACGTGCATTGTGACTCATATTGGACTTTTCTTTCACATACCCTGATTTACTTATATTTCAGTATTTTTCTTGTTTGTAAAACCAATAAACTTCAAGTGTTAAAAAATGAATTGTTACATGTCAGCTGTGCTTGTTTGATCATCGTCAATGCTTGTTTGATCATCGATGATTTATTGAAGTTGTGGCTTTATAGCAGGCCAAATAATGCCCTTTTATTTCATCCACTAATGTGTCTTTTTATTATAAATTTAGCATACCAAGTAAATTCAGGGAAAGCAGACTCGAGTGGTAAAGGAGCCCCAGGTTTGAATATGGCCACAGTAAGGTGTAAGTGGACAGGCACAGTCAAGCAGTATAATGATTTCCCTAGCTGGTGTGCTCACTCTCACTGCTTTCAGAGTTTTTTTTGACATCTGCTCGTTTATCACTTTAACTTAACGGCTACAAAAGTGTTTTGTCTCTAATTCTCTGCATTGCTGTGATGCTGAAGCAAGCCTGTAATCCTCCAGAGAGCCCACCACCTCAAGAGGAATGGCTGTAAGTAATGGGGGAGGGGCAGATACAATGTAGCTTTTCTTCGAGAAGTATCTTTAGAATGTGTGTTAAAGAAATAGCTGTCTGAAAAGCCAAATATATGTTGTTCATTTACCTCAATTAAACTGTGTAAAAAATATGTGTTGGACATATGGTTTAATTAAAGACAGCTTCTTCTTGCATGAGAGTACACAGGACCACGTGTTATAGCTTGCAATCCAGGGACTCTATTCAAAAACCCATAAAAAAAGACATCAAAAAATTAAGATTGCATACTAAATAATACTGAAATGTAAGCAACTCAACTCCTAGGACACAAATCCATACATCAATCTGTTGTATTCATATACACTATTAGTAAGCGTATCACGTAATCACGGCACAGTGGGTGCTTTTTTCCACATCCTAGCCAATGTGAAGAACATCTAATAGATGTTACACCAAGTCACTGCTGCAGCAGAAGCTCATTACAAACAATGTCGTAGAGCCAGTGAGTACTTTTGTGTTTGCTGATGTTTGTTTTGATGGATGTACACACCTGTAAATTGCATATCAAGTTTCATATGTGTAAAGTGTTCATTTGAGCCTTCTAGTGTGTATATAAGGGAGTAGAGTAGACTTGTGCATTTGGATTCATACAACCTTATTTTTTTAACAAAACAAAAAGAATCTCCGAAAAGAAAGGCGATCCCCCCGTCGAAACTACTGAAAACAAATTTCAAAAGTGCAGAAAATTTTGTTACTAGGATACTTCCATTCATTGCCACGCGTAGCCACCATTACAAGTCATTTTGGGCGCCATTACAAGCCATTTGGCACTCCTTGAAGTAGAAAGGGACTGTGTGTGGGACGGTACATATAAATGACTAATAGGTAGAAGTAGCCAGAAAAATGGGAGATGGTCTCATTAATGACTATGCATATAATTGATGGGTCCAACAACCTATGGGAGTTTATTTTTTTCACTCTGGCCAATCAGCATTTACAAGAAGAAAGGACAAGCATTATATATATATAATATATATATATATATTATACACATGTGCTGATGCCATTTTAAACTTGTCAGTAGCAGCAGTTACATACTGATGAAAGCTGGAGCGCGAGACAGTGACAGCTTAGCAGAAGCTGAGATTCATGCTTACTTATCATATAGAATAGTGCAAGTTAATTATCAGTTTATTTTAGTGGCATTTTTTACCAATTTATTTTAGGGCAAAATACAATATTGTGTATTATCTTTCTATCTTATTATATATTATTCTTCATTCATAAATATTGGTGACAGCTAGACATACTACTACTGGCCTTGCGCACAGTGTGACTTTCAGCTGTTTAAAATGTAAAGACAGTTGCCCATTTACACTACCAGCCAAACCCCTACTTTGTGGACATTATCTTTCATATAGATTATTTTTGGTGCAGTGCTGCTGTTGCTGGTGGTCCTGCAGTGCAAAACGAGTGTGGATCTCTTTCTTAAGCTTGGGATGGTGCTGCTGTAGGTGCAAGGTGAGTCAAGAAGGTGACTGTCGTTCCCGAATAAAAAAAGCCCCTGACTTTTTTCCGAGCCATGTGGCTGGAAAACAAAATTTGTTGCCCAAAAACAAATGTGGCAAAAAACGAAATTTCGCCTGAATCTATTTAGCTTGCTATGCACAAGTGTAGGAAAGAGTGTTTTGATACAACTTATGCAAAATAATATGAAACTAAAGCATTTAGAAGACTAATAAAGTATGTTTTACACAATTTTAACCTACCGTATTTTTCGCTCCATAAGACGCAGTTTTTTTCCTCCCAAAGTAGGATGAAAAATCAGCCGCGTCTTATGGAGCGAAGATGCAGGCAGGGAGGGGGGGGGCAACGATATACCGTATTTATACCGATATACAGGAATACTCTTGCTGGCGGCGGCCTCCACCGCCACCGCCGCCTGCCTCAGCCGGCCTTCACTCCTGTGTTGGAAGCGTTTTGTCTCGGGTGCCGCGCGTTTACGATGGGTCGGCCGGGCAATATTAGTTGACGTCAGACGGCCGGTGACTCAGCAAGTTAGCAAGCGCGCCACCCGAGACAAACGCCTCACAGCTTTCCAACACAGGAGCTTTTAAGAGCATCAATTGTCGACCGGGGCGGGTGGGGAGATCCTGAGAAGGTGGGCGGTTTAGGAGTTAAGGGGAATCCTGAGAAGGGCGGTGGTGTAGGGAGTTAGAGGGGAGACCTGAGAGGGGGGTTAGTGAGTTAGAGGGGAGATACTGAGAAGGTAGGGGTTAGGCGAAGTATATTTTAGGGGCAGATACTAGATTAGGGGGCGTTAGCGGAGGGAGGTCTTTACTGTGTGTTGTGTGTGTGTGTGTGTTTGTGTGCTCTTAACTGTGTTTGTGTGTGTGTGTGTCTTTATCTGTGCTGTGTGTGTGCTTGTTATTGTGATAAATATTTTAGCCCATTGTAATAAATATTTTAGCCCATTTTTTAGCTCAAAAATATTTTTTCCTTTTTTTTCTCCTCTAAAATCTAGGTGCGTCTTATAGCAGCTTATAGAGAAAAATACGGTATATATGTTGTGACTTTTAGGGCCACAGAACACTTTCTACACCAATAACCACCAAACATTATGATTTGCTAGAAAAGGGTAACATCCAGGAGTGGATCCAGAGCCTGATCTCCCAGGGGGAATTTCACACTAGCACACACACTAACACAACCATACACTCACACTAACATACCCAGACACACTAACTCACATGCACACAGACACTGATACAACCAGACACTCAACATTAACACAAATGCACACAGCCATTGCTTCTTGGCCTTTTGGCTAATATCAAGTTAGTACCTGTGAGGCAGGGAAAGCTTGGTCCTCTGGCATTAAAACCACCTGCTTTCTCCACCATACCAAGGGCTGCCATTGGTCGTAATGTGCATGTATAGCTATAGCTAAGCACGTTAACAAACCATCGAGTCAAGACGCAATGATAAGTGGCTCTGCAAAGTGGTTCACACAGAAACAGTCTGCAGAGCAAGGAGAGTCTATTCATGTCTAATACACATTATAAACTAGCAAGACCATTATCTGTCTGTACCAGTATGTCTTAACATTTGTTAATGTTATTAATTTTAATATTACATTTCAATCCCCCTATAGTAACAGTGTCATGGAATTTGCTACTTCCTTATAAATAAATATAACATAAAATGATAATGGTCAAAAATGTAATTTGTAAAAATTACACATTTCGCACATTTACAATTAAAAAAACCTAAGTTATAGAACTTCCACACTAAAATAATCCTCCAGGAAACCTGACACTATCTCACTTGTCTAACGTGGATTATTCTTAATGACTTAGCACCATTTTATTTTACATTTCTTTCCTAGCAATTTATGACCTAATTAGAGCACAAATGATTTGCTGAATCCACATGTTTATGTGGCTTACGGCTCTTCTTTCTCTCAAAGGTGTAATTTGCAAAATATTTTTACCGCAATGAGGTCAATAAGTATAAACTTAAAAAAAAACATAGTGTGTTACCATTTCATGGCATACCTGCTATTTTCTGGGGGCTATTTGACTTCCCCCAGTAAACTTTAAATAAGCTATGGCCTAAGTGGAGACAAGAGTACATGTTTCAGACTTCTTCCACTCTACAGAATGGTAAAGAATCCATATGATGTCACATGTCTATTTATAATACGACGTATATCTTAAAACAAACATAGGTGTATTTACTGGGGAAGTGCTGCATATACAATACTTCCACAAGTAGGACCAAGTAGGATGTGCAACCTTGATGCGTATTATGTATTTAAAACATAATTGCTATAAACTGGGGTGTAAATTATCACACATAAGGTTCTTATTTGTGGAGACTGGCTAAATGTTGGTGCCATAAAAAACTTTTTTGGCTCCTTCCACATGATCCATAAACCTTCACGCAGACCATTAGGCAGTTTATGTCTAGGGTGTAATTAGGAAGGTCCTGACTGTGGGATGGGAAGAGCATAAACATTGAGTGCTATTTATTATTCATAAGCTCCTGCTGAAAGCTGCTAACATTAGTGCACACCACATCCTCATCTCCCAGCAAGCTCCCGGCCTCCACCGCTGCCACGCACACCCCTCACCTCAAAGAAAAGAGCTGACAGCTAAATGTCTTCTGCGCTTTCATCTCTGTCCTTTCCACTCTTATTAGAAGAGATAATTGCATTAACCATTGATGTTCGGTCATACCACTCAACTGCAAAGTTAGACATTTCAATCTATACCCTTATACAGAAGGCCTTTGTATAAATATTTTAAAGCTGCCGTACACCACATGGCTCTTTTGCACCGAAGCATAGAAGCCAGAACCAAATTCATGTACAGACCCACCTTGATTAATGACGCTTTTTTTTGGCCTGGTTGTCACCATTGAAATCCATTTATAATGACATCAGACAATTCATTTATCCACCCATTGTCACCTGCTGCATTCACTGTGCAAATACTTCTCCAAAATCATTTAAAGGGACAGTTTACTGTCCCTGACAACCCCCTCTAAAGAAGAATGTATATTAAAGTACTTTAATATGCAGAGAGTACTGCAGTCCTGTTGCTGCAGCTACCCTCCTTCTTCGTAGTCCAACAACTCTTGTCACTGATTGGGTGCTCTAATTAGCTGCCTTGCAAGCAGTAATGCAGCAGTCATACACTCATTACTTGAATAGGGATGGGATTCTGACTAAAATGTAAGGCTTTATAAATAGACCCCCATGTGTTCCTTTAAGAGCAATGAAGTTAAGAGAAATGTAGTTATTATACCTCTTTAAAAGGATCCATTGCTGGACAGGGATTATAAGGTCGACTGAGTATTCCCATTAGCCGGCCCGGACTGGGACAAAAAATAGGCCCGGGCATTGAAGGCTGAGCAGCCCATATTTATTTATTGTTAAACCAAATTCTGACAAATTTAATATACCATATATTCCGGCGCTCAGCATGAAACGCTGGCACCGCAACAGAGTCGCCGAGCGGTTGCTGAAAACCTTACGAACAACCGCTCGGCGCCCCTGCCCGGGACTTAAGTTAAAACATGGTTTTAAAAAAAAGTTATTTAACATGGAGGATGTTAAATAAAGTTGAACAAATTAAGCAAAAAAACCCGATGTTTTAATTTAAGCCCTGTGCGGCCGCACACCCCTAAGGCCGGC
>VKOC01008565.1:0-12902 GCA_009364415.1 Spea multiplicata | reverse complement strand
CCTGTAGTTAACATTTTAAATTTGTAAATCTATTAGGTTTGGAGAATTCTGAGACCAGGATTTCTGAAGATTCACCTCAAAATACTGGGTTAAGTTACTTGGGTGCTCCTCAGGCATCTGAACCGGCATCCAGTGGTCTCATTACTTCACCAAAACGCAAAGGAAGGTTTTCAAGAGGACAAACCACTGCTTTGGCTCCTGTTGGAGGTGAGATTGGAGCACATTGAAGTCATTTTAACATAAACAGGATTTTGTTTTTATGGCATGTAACCTAGATGAATCCCAGGAGCCATTTTTTCGGACATTTGCAACTGTTTGACGCATCTAATCTATCAGTCACCCCCACCCCAAAACCTGCTGCTGAGATATGCCTAATCTTGTGCAGCCATATCGCGCCTCTGTCCACCAGGCATAATGTCTACTGTGACGCTGTAAAAACCTGCACCTGTGTTTGTCTATATATGCATTTAAACTTTTAGTGCAGTCATTTCTTGCATTTCAAACTCCAACGTAATTTTAAAATGGCTGGGTTTTTTTTATAACGGAAATATGGTGGCTGCACAAATATTCAACTGTACACATTTTATTTGGTAGAGCCACACTTCACTGTAATTCTAGGCATTTGTTTATATTAACAGTAAATATTTCTCTTGTAACAGATGATTCAACATCTAGCCCTCCTAAGCAAAAAGATGCACCATCAAACTCTTTACAGAAAGAAGTGAGCTTGAGTGTAGGCAGCAAAGAGTTGCCAATAGAAAAACAGCCACCCTGCGATGCTCTAAGTGACGGTGAAGCTGACAAGCCGGGTCTCTCCCCTCGAAGAGGCCGACTTCCAAAGAGCAGTACAAAAGGTGAGGCTGTACTTTAATTTGCAGTACAAACTGTTACTACTGTTGGATATTGGGGTGTTTTCCTCCATTTTTGTCCACATTTTGCTATATTTGGTCTAATGCAGACGTTTACAATTTTTTTTCATGTCCCATCAGCTCCAAAAGAATCTTTGTCAGAGCCTTCAAAGGAATCTCTGCAGGATAAGTCTGAAGTTTTAGATGCTAGCCTTTCTACTAGATCAAGAGGTAGGAAGGCTGGGCAACGCCAGAAGATTATTCAGGATCCCAAACTTGCAAATGAATCTGATTCTAAAGGGAAACCTGTGAGCAAATCAGAGCTAAAGAAATCAAAAACCAGTGACAATGCAGAGACCCCGGTACCCTCAGAACTGCTACAAATTGAAGATCTGGATGCAGAAGCTGGAGCAAAGAAATCCACAGTAGCCCAAAGGAGAATGAAAAGGAATATGCCACTTCCACCTACTTTAAATCCAGAAGGTGATTTATTTTAACATGTTTACTGTTGGCTTTAGTCCTTGTCGTCTGGCAGTTACTTTCTAATATGCTAAATATTTTTTTTAACTCATGGTTTTAGAAGTGAGTGAACAAACAGAAGATTCCACAGATAAGAATTCACCAGCTGGAAACACTGGTAGCAGACGCCCTGGTAGAAATAAAAAGAATGATCAAGCTGAAAATAAACAGTCATCAGGTAAGATTGTTGGATAGCTAGCAGATCAAACAAATGGAAAAGGTACAAAAGTAGACAATTGTGTGAATTCGTCACTTTTCATGAAATGGTGCTGCTATGCCTTTTGACATTTGTATACACTGCAATTCTATGAAATTTACGTTTAACTAACGAACATACAAGGATTTTATGTGAGGATGGGTGTGATGGCTCTTGTAACAGCACCTGGATTTTATGTTTGCTTAGGTTTAAGATTCTGAATACATATTGGTTGGGCAGTTGGTTTGTTCGGTTCTGTTTCCAGGACTATTTCACAAGTGTGTTTACATGTGCAGAAACAGTCTGATCCTGGTGTGCTTATGCGAGAGTGGCACAACTGCAACATAGTCCACAGTTTGGTAATTCCGATTATTTTGTGCATTATGTAATCAGTAGAATATATTAAGTTTCTTCCACTGTTTTTTTTTTTTTTAGTTTACAAAATCCATTAACATGTTAATGGAATAGTTGGATAAACCTTGTAACTTGTGTTAAATTGTTTGCAGGTCCCGAAGAATCTCATCTGCAAACTAGACGTAGGGCATTGTCCAAGTCAAAAGCAAGTCAAAGTCCCGAGCCCAAGTCTGCTACAAGGTCATCCAGGCATCAGAAAGAGGCTATACCAGACACCAACACAGAGTTACAAAGCAAGACGTCCCGTGGAAGGCAAACTAAAAATACAAGAAAAGATGAGAGTCCTCCAGAAAAGCCAGATGAGGAATCTACTGCAACCGAAAACAGACAACCGCTTGTGAGAAGAGGAAGGTTTGCAAGAGTTAATAAGACTGTGCCCAATTCAGAAGCGATAAGCGAAGAAGAAATTACTCAAAATGAAGTGCAACAACCTAGCCCTAGTGTTTCCAAAAACATAAGAGGAAGGAAACAAAAACAGATATTTAAAGAGCATACAAATGTGGCTCTGAATGAAGATAAAGACAATGAAACTGAGGCATTAAAAGAAACCGCTACTAAAAAGTCTACACGTGGCAAGAAAATCATACCACAAGAGTTGCCTAAAGAGCTGGCATCTGAAGCGGTGCAAAACACAGCACAACTAGAGGAAGATGTGAAGAGAGTTCCAAACCAAAGGTCTTCAAAAGCAAAATCTGTGCAATGGCACCCTCTTGTGGTTACCCAAGAAACTTCACAGAGCGAAGATGCTGCACAGAGTACCGAAAATGAAACCTCCACTAGGGGTAGATCTAAGGGGAAAAATAGACAGAGAGAGATAGAGCCCACAGTCTCGGCTAAAAGGTCTCGTCGAGGAAAGGTTGAGGAAAATTCGAGCCTAGAAGGGCTAGTATACACTGAAACAAATTCTTCTGAAGTTAAGAAAAGTCCTGCGCCAACTAGGTCAGGTAAAAAGGTAATAAACAAACCCACACAAGTGAAAAATGTTCAAGAGGTTTCAAGTGAGGACTCAAGTATCGTGACGGAAATTCTTGTTCAACCTGTGGGTTTGGAAGTAGCAGATGAAAAGGAAAAGAGCAAGAAAGGCAAAAGAGGTGCAAAATCTTCACAACAAAATCTACCTTCTGTTTCGCTCAGTGAAGCTAATGCCGATAGTGTTACAAGTAAAAGGGGTGGCCGTAGAGTGGCATCTTCCAAAGGCTTGGAAAGTGATAACAAAGTAGATGAAAATGCTGTTTCAAATAAAAGGGGCCGCAGAGCAGCCAACCCAAGTCCTCCTAAGGTAGAATTAAAGAGATCCCTTGTCAAGAAGCAGGAAGTTGCAGAGGACAGCATTTCTAAAGCAAGGCGTGGTGTGAAAAGGAAAATAAACCCTGAGCCTGTTAATGAAAGTCTTAATTCCGTCCACACAAATGATGACTCGCAGTCTAACAAAACAAATATGGACAGTGTGCTTTCTGGTCGTGCTAAGAAAACAATGCAAAATGAAGTAGCCGATTCACCAGCAAAGAAAAAGAAAACAGGTAATTGGGTAGCATGTTAAACAGTATGAACAGGAACAAAGCTATATTGTTTTTAAATTGGATTTGTGCAAATTGTCGCCTTGCCATGTAGCACCGCTTCTCCTTTTGATTCTTCTTGTCTTTCTGTCTGCTTCTCTATGGATATGGCCTCTTTGTACATTTTAAGCCCATTTCTACTTTCTTCGCAAATCTATCTGCATTATACTGACCTATCAGCAGCACTTACTTTACATTAATGGAGCATTGCGTTCATTCATGAAGGAAGTCTTGAGTGAATACATCATTGCGCAAGACTTCTGGCTTGTAAAGGGTGAATGGCGGTTCCGGAGGACCTCTTTTGTGCAGTTTTAGGGGGTTAATCATGGAATAGGACTATAACCTAGACTGTACTCAGTTTTGTAATGTTTCCAATACAGTCCCTTTAAGAAGAAATGAATGGCGGTAATTGGTTGTGTTGCTGATTATGTGATTGTTTCCTTTCTTCCAGAGGCAGCAACGGCAACCCAAAAAAAAGAGAAATCCAGAAGTGCATCTAAGACAGAAAAAGAAAAGGCAGCTAAAATACCAACCAGAGCAAGTACACGCTCAAGAAAATAGCTTCTAACTGCAGATGGGTTTTTTTTTTGTAAAGGTTTTTAAAAGAAAGAACACTGTTCTTTTTATGTGATTTTTAGATGTTTCTAACTTAGTACTGCAGCATTTTCCCCAGAAATAATGCTACATTTTTATTATTCTCTCTCTCTCTTAATTGTATCCTTATTTTGTCAAACTGTTCTGTTTTAATTTTAAGCAGACATCCATTGACTGGAATTTGGAAATGGGTTCTACATTGTTTTTAATTCATTTATACATGGTTGTTTTGGCTTTATTAACATGTTTAAATGGTTTAAATCCTGTTGAATTGCAGTCTTACATAGGTTCTGTATTTTGTGGTTTCCAATAATAATAATAAAGAAAACTAATGGGATGATTCTAAAATTGTCACCGTAGTGATTGACTTGCTTTTATAGTCATACTCTGGAGATTGTGTTCAAATCATTCCTGTGTTCGTAATAAGAACTATAATTGGAATTTACAAAGGACCAGTATCACTGTAAAGTCTTATATACCATTTGATTAAAAACATAAAAGCCAATTGTGTAAAGTGGTTCTGTAATTTCTTTCCTCTTGTTTGTTTAAACCTTCAATTGCTGCATTCAATCCCTGTGTCTGTCCAAGCTTTTGTATTAACGCTTTGGAAGTTGTGGTTCCTACTATATCCTGATCAGCTACTTTTACAGTGCAGCAACAGACTTTGGTTCAAATCTTCCAACAAGATGAATTATTTGATTACGAAAGCTGAAGTGAATCCTCAAGGTTATCATTTGCCTATCCTTTGTCACTGTTTGATCTGTTGAAACATGAAATCCTCTAACTGGGTCAGTGTTTTTGTTTTGTTATTTGTTACACCTCACAGATCATCATTTTAAGAGATCGTTAAATCCGTCAGAACATATGATTTAAAGAGTGTAAAGGGAATTTTCCTGAACTGAGTTTGGTCATTTAGAATCTGTGATGCTATGTAAATCTTGCAGCATCTTAGAGCATGTCACAACAGAAAAAAATTTCTCAAATTTTTAACTTTACGTTTTATTCATAAGAAATAACATGCAGTCATTAAGAATGGTGGGAATTTGTTGTTCAATGTAGATTACAATTTTAATAAAGTAAGAGAATGTATAGTCTGCAAATTCAATGTCTGGACACCTGCAGTATGTTAAGTAGCTAAACTACAGGTTTTACATATTTGTATTTTAAATGCTCCATTATCAAAACATGGATCACTTCAATAAACAATTTATTTTCTTGACTTCGCAGATAGTTTTTTTTTTTTTTTTTTTATTATTATTATTCTATGTACGATACGAAAGCAGGCAGTCTAAAACGTTCAATGAATTTTATGCTTCTAGTGCAACTAGAATGAAACTCTTAAATCCCCTTTCTTCCCCATTCTAATGCTCGGTTTGAACTTCAGCAAGTTGTGTTGACCATGTCTAATTGCATTGAGTTGCTGCTATGTGATTGGCTGATTAGCTTTTTGTGTGAGCAGATGTAACTAAGAAAGTGGCCAGTGAGTAGATTTCAACGAGTTAAAATGTCTCATCACATACAAACTCCCTCTTTCATGAATAGACCCAGGTTAGAGGGATAATAACCTAGATGCCTATAAGAGGTGTCAAAAGCATTTTAATTAACAGCAATTTTATATCAGCTACATGATGCAGATCTTAGGTAAGAACATAATTGCTAAAATGTATTGTGCGAACATTTCTTGATCAGTTTTCCTTGGAAACAAAAGAAAAAAACAAATGTGTTCATTTTTGGAACCGAAACCTTTGTTATGCAAATCATATCAATGAATTTATGAAGCATGTAAGATACATTTTTAATATTGGCAGTTGTGAAGAAATGATTTTTATCCAGAAGTGAAAATAATTCACTAGACAGAATAATCTCTCATTCATAAGGATAGTTTTATACAAAGCCCTTTAACTTGTGGACACAAAGCCCTTTGTACTATCTATCCAGAGGATGTAGGTGAGTGACATACATACATACATATTACACACACCGACCAGCCATAACATTGCCTATTTTGTAGGCGCCCCTTTTGCTGTCATAATAGCCCTGACCCATTGAGGCATGGATTCCACTAGACCCTTGAAGATGTGCTGTGGGATCTGACATCAAGACATTAGCAGCAGATCCTTAAATTGTTGTGAGGTGGGGCCTCTGTGGATCATACTTGTTTGTCCAGCATATCCCTCAGAACACCTTGAACTTGTGTTCCTCAAACCATTCCTGAACTATTTTTGTCTGCAACAATGCTTAGGTAGGTGGTACATGTCAAAGTAACAACCACAAGTTTCCCAGCAGAATATTGCCCAAATAATCATGCTGCCTCCGCTGGATACTGCATCCTGGTGCTATGTGGTCTCCAGGTAAGAGATGCGCACCCGGCCAGCCACATGATGTAAAAGAAAACATGATTTATCAGACCAGGCCACCTTCTTCCATTGCTCCGTGGTCCAGTTATGCTCACATGCCCATTCTAAGCGCTTTTGGCAGTGGACAGAGGCGACTGCAATGCACTGTGTGTTCTGACACATTTCTAGCAGAAGCAGCATGAACTTTTTCAGCAATTTGAGCTACAGTAGCTTATCTGTTGGATTTGACCACACAGGCCAGCCTTCTCCACCCATGTGCATCAATGAGCCTTGACTGCCCCTGACTCAGTCGCTGGATTGCTGCTTCTCCTTGCTTTGATGACTTTTGATAGATACTGACCACTGCAGACAGGGAACACCCCACAACAGCTGCTGATTTGGAGATGCTCTGACCCACTCATATTTTAGCCATAGTCGCTCAGATCCTTACGCTTGCCCTGCTTCTAAGACTTTGAGGACGAAATGTTCACTTCCTGTGTGATATATACCCCTCACGATAGGTGCCATGATAAGATTATCAGTGTTATTCACTTCACCCATGAAGCAAAGACAAAATTCGCCCTTTCTCATTCGCTCTCTCACTCCCTACCTTCTCTGCCAACCACTTCCACTTCCTTATCTTCTTTTCCATCTTCTGTCTTCTCTCTTTCATCTCTTCTCTTGTTTATCACTGGTAGTACCGTCATTTTAGCAAAGTTCGTGTCAGACTATGATCCTCCAATGGAGGAAAAGGTGGCATCTCTCTGTCCCCAATTTTGCTATCAGGTGAGAGGACGTCACTGGAAGGGCCGCCATTTTCATGGAAAATCGTGCCAGGTTATGTTTGCGGAGATGCAACGAATGAGAATAAATATGGGCACCAGGTAACAAATTACATTCCCAAATTAAAAATGTCCCCCCATTTTTGTCTGAACCGGCAGGGAACGTATTTAGTTGCCCAAAAGCAAAAGGGCAAGAAATATTCCTCCGGATGTAAAAAAAATATATATATGTGTATGTTTGCATCTGCAAACATAGATTGTGGACCAAAAATATCAATACATTTTTAGTTTAGGCTTCCAATTGAATTAAATAGAATAAATTCTGAACCATTGCCACGGGTGCAGTATTTGTAAAAACATTGGATTCGTCCTTTCAGCTTGACTGTTACACCTCAATATTTGGCACTCAAAGAGTTATACCCCTTACTATTACCCTGCCTTGGAAACATCACAGCGACAATTAAAAAAACAAAACAAAAAAAAAACATGATTATGCCGGCAAGTTGCGCTTGCTAAAACAAAGGTGCTTTATTGCTGCAATAAAATTATTAGCCCTAATTTAATTTTTAAACAATTATTAAGTTAATGGGATACAAATGAAACAAAATGAACCTATAAATATATGTGTTTTTCTGAAATTAGTAATTGGATTTTTTTGACGATCTTTGGCTTGACATTGATAAGCTGCTTCTCATAACAGTCTAATTAGGCAATATGTAAACTTTGGCATTCGGTTCTGTCCTAGTGGCTTTTTCAAATTATGTTTGTAAAATTTGCAATTTCATATTACAGATTAAAAATTAAAAACTGCAGGAGGCTAACATTAAAATGAGAATTCATTTCAGGCAAAGCCCAGTAGACAAAATTCACCCTAATAGAATTGTGCATAAGGGCTGCAAATCATGATCTATAGTTACACTGGGGAAGGCTTGTCAAAACCAGTATTGTTGGCCTGTAGTTCTATTCACAGCATTAAAACCATCAGTGAAGTCACTTTGGGGAAAATGCGAACATTATCAAAGAACAGTAAATTAGCAAGAAATTAAAGCATATACCCTTGCATTTTCAAAACAAAAGACCCCTTCATTAAAAACCTTTCATCAGTGGTTTAATATTCATAGCAGTAATTTGCATAACTAAATCAGTTTTCACTGATGAGAGACGAACAAAGTTTTCCCACTAATTTCTTTTTTGAATGAGCTCTCTAGTTTTTTGATTAAAATTTCACACCAGTAGTTGTACAGATCTAAATACATAGTTTCCACGTATTTGCGGGTATCATTCTTCCAAATGTCAGATTAAGTGCTGCTTAGGAGTAAAGCATCGAAAAGACTGATGATGTCGACTTTCTAACATTCCTGCCTTGCAGTTTTATGCTAAATCTTCAAATTTCGGTTGGCACCGCGCCACGACATTCATTCAGGACAAACATGTTCGAACTAGAAGAAACTCAAAGACAATACGGGCAAAATGCTGCCAAATTGTAAAGGTGTATGCCATATTCACATTATGAATGTAGCCAAAAACGTCTAAATAAAAGCAATTATTCTTATTGTTCATACATTATATTGTAAATAACATATTTGCCGACATCTACCTTTCTCATGTGTCTAAAGCATATTTTCTGGTGGTTTTATCTTAATTTTTACATCAATCTCAGAGGTGGCAAAAAGATGTAACAGCAGTCCTTAACCTGTCAGGACGTAAAGTATTCTAAATGAAGTCACTTGTATTCAACCAATGATTACAGCTGTGACATCAGACATACAATCTGGGATTCTCCATACCATACAGCTAAAATATTGTGTAATTAGACAGCAGAACATTTGTTTACAAAGTACTGTTACATAAATAGCTATCAACAGGCCACAAAGTCTCAGTAAACCTTTGCCTCATGGACACATCTGAAAAAACAAAAATATCTCTGTGGCCCCATGAGATTTGGGAAGACATATCTATACCTGGGAACTTTTCGGGTTTGACCTGGAGATCACCGGGTGAAGCACCGCTTCCCGCCCATTTCTCCTTTAAATGGGGGTGTTTCCCATGATGTCAGTGGGAGTGCCCCCGACGTCAGTGAGACCGCCCGCTGATATATGCGGGAACGTCACCAACGTCACAGGACCACCCGCTGACGTCAGTGGGACCGCCCACTGATATATGCGGGAACGCCACGAACGTCACAGGACCGCCCGCTGACATCAGTGGGCAGTCCTTTGCTGCGTCCCGCAAAGGAAGGCTCTGGGCAGCCGGAGCTCAGAAGTTCCCAGGAATGGACATATCCACATAACCAGACCTTCCCCCTATGGATCCCCAGTCCAAAAGAAATGCAGTAGGAGAGCCTCTGCCTCAGGAAGACCAAAACAACACGGGTGCGGTAGCAGTAGTGTATCAGACACAAAACCAGTCTGCCTCATGGAGCATTCACTCAGCTTCCATTTCCAAAATCTAAATGAAGAACAGCCTATAAAACTAAGGAAGGACATGTCTTCTCACGGATATAACAAGGAATACTGGTATTCAGCAGAAGTACAAAGGCCAAATTTCTTTGGAGACCAATGTGGTCTTTGCATAAAATGAATGTATATTTCAGGACTGATTTGAAATCTCTGCTGCTCATCTACATATATTTTCTAACAAGCATCTTGTTTTAAAGGCACTGCCACCTTACTTTTGTAAGTCTGAAATTAAAAGAAACAAATAAAATTGGCCTGTTATACTACAGTTGAAAAACGCTATACAACTGGACCTTTAAACAGCTCTCATAATATAAAGAGCGTGGATAAAATTACAATCAGTTACTAATACATCATATAATACACCTGAATCTAGTATTGGATTGTTAGCATTTGTTCTGCTGTTCTGTCCTGAGTTCTGATCATTGTGTCCTGACATCTGCTGGGCATTCTGATATTGCAGTGAATGTACGTGTATATGTTTGTGTTTCTGCCTGGGTATATTATTGTGTGTCTGCCGGGTTATGTTAGTGTGTGTCTGCCTAGGCATGTATATGTGGCTGGGTGTGTTAGTGTATGTTTGCCTCGGTATGTTATTGTGTGTCGGCCTGGGTATATATGTGTGTGTCCGGGTATTTTAGTGTGTATCTGGCTATGCATGTTAGTGTCTGGGTATGTATGTTAGTGTATGCATGTGTGTCTGCCACTATGTTAGTTTGCGAACATGTGTTTTTGTATGAATATGTTAGTATGTGTGTGTCTGGCTGTGTTAGTTTGAGTATCTGGGTATGTTTGTGTGGCTGGGTATATTAGTGTGTGCATATGTGAGTGTCAATTGTCTATGTGTGTTAGTGCTGAGTGTCTGAATGTTTGCGTTAATGCTGTGTTTCTAGTTGTGTTAGTGTGAGAGTCTAGATGTGTGTCTGGGTTTGTGTTAGTATGAGTGCCCCTCCTTAAGTCAGGTTTTGGAGGCACCCTTGACTTGATTAGTTAATATTTAAAACCAAAGTAGGGTAACCAATGTCTGTGATATATAATTCGTCCCAGTTCCTATGTATATTTTGCACTCTTGTAACAATGTATACATGAACAAAATATTGGTAATTTTTAAAGGTTAGTTCTTGTTAACTTGGAGAGTGGTTTTCTTGTTGAATTTTTCCTAACTAGCACATTGCTGAGGTAGTTTGGTGCAAATTAACTTGACACTTCCAGCCAATTAAGTGTGCTGTTGGCATGCACAGATCCATGCATGGTTTAGTATCTGTTTAGCAGATTGGGCTAAAATAACAAAGCAAAAAACACATAAATAAATGTTATAGTTTTCAAAAACATAATATGTGATTTTTAAAGTGATTTTACAATTAAAAAAGATACTATGGTATGGCATTTTTTTTCTGAAGTGAACCACTTCTTTAGAAGTATATGTGTGCATGGTCTGCAGTCATTTTCATTGTAAGAAATTATACTGCCTGACTCCTATCATTCTATAGTGATCCAGACACAGACGATGATACAGCATGTTTCCTATCATTCTATAGTGATCCAGACACAGACGATGATACAGCATGTTTCCTATCATTCTATAGTGATCCAGACACAGACGATGGTACAGCTTGACTCCTATGATTCAATAGTGAGCCAGACACCAACAGTGGTACAGCATGACTCCTATCATTCTATAGTGATCCGGACATAGATGGTGGTATAGCATAACTCCCATCACTACATACTGAATCAGAGAGTGACGGTGGTACAGCATAACTCCCATCTCACATCATCATTTTCATTTTGTTGCTTTCTCCTCACTCTTACTCACATCTCAGTCTTTCTCTCAATGTCTTCTCCACCAACCACTTCAGAGTCCATGTCTGCTTTCTGGCAGCTCCACTTCTTCTGTTGCCTCTTCTTGTTCTTCTGTCTTCTTTCTTCTCTTTTCCTCTGCTTGTCCCCATGTCTTGTTTTTCAGTTTGCTTCTCTGTGAACCAGGCATACCAGAGCTACCAGGCACACCATCAACCTATCGAAAGTTCTCTCTGTGGTTCCACCCTTTTCCGGATATACTCCAAGGGGACAGATTCACGGAAGAAAGAAAGGTGAAGGAACACTACTCTTTCTTCGCAAATCCTTTTTCATTATTCTGGCCTCTCACAGTTGCGGTTACCACTGCAGACTTTGGCCACCCCTTCCCTAGGGTTACAGCAGACACACACTGACATATCTAGACACACACACTAACATACCAAGGCAGGTCTAACATACATACCCAGACACACACATAAAAGCAGCTCACATAACCACCTGGATCCTCCAATGAATCAAGCATTATAGTAGGGCACTATAACATTTGTAAATGATAAAAAAAAATTACAACAGGAAATAGTGAAGAATTTAGGGAGATCACAGACCCCATGCTCCCCTGTTGTTTTTTTTAAAGCATAATGTTTTTACGCAATTATTGTGTGGGCTGCAAAACACTGCGATACACTAATAAGCACCAAACATTCCAGGTGCTTCCGTGAGACTAGCTTGGAACGTCGATAAATACTAAGACAGGTGAGATTAAATATCAAATGTCAAACAGAGGAAAACAAGTCCTCATCAACCTTTCCAAATAAGTTAATGTCGACTAAAGCTTATGTCAATAAAGGCCTACATAAAAATAATCATGCTCTGGATTAAATTCTTTAAAATATTTAATTGGACTGTAGGAGTCCTCGGTAGATAAGGACACATTGACATAGCACAGGTTGAAACTGCATGAGCTTTAGCATTCCACTAACATATAGCTGTTTCAATCTTGCTAGAGCTCATCAGTGCAACATAGAAACAGTTCTGACCCATGCGCGGGCCTGGACTGGCCATGGGCCTGGACTGGCCATGGGCCTGGTAGCCCCAATGTGCTGTTTATGTACGACCACATGTTACATGTGCATAAAAACAGTGTCAGCACCACATTGACATCCCCAATCTGGCCCTGCTCATGCAGGTAAATCTGAGAATATCATCTAGTTACAGGTTGAGTATGAAGAAAAATAAGCAAGAAACTGTCAAAAGCCTTCCAATTTAATTAGCCAACTATTGTTCCCCTGTTATTGGACTGACAGTGTCAAATGCATTTTCTCTTCTAGAGTAGACCATAGATTTGAAAGCTATAATTAACCTGTTCGGTATGAAGAAAAAACATTATGATATCGATATATA
>VKOC01008561.1:0-18017 GCA_009364415.1 Spea multiplicata | reverse complement strand
ATATGTGTGTGTTCTTATGTTTGTGTTAGTGTATGTGAGTATGTATGTGAGTGTGTATGAAAGTCTGTATGTGAGTATGTATGTGAGTGTGTGTGAAAGTCTGTATGTGAGTATGTATGTGAGTGTGTATGAAAGTCACTTCAGGAGAGGCATCAAGAGGCGATCTGTAGCTGAGGAAGGGACGAGGCGAAGCAAGTTATATCGGGGCATGCCTCTAGGGGCCCAAAGTAATGCCTCTGACACCACCAGTACTCGACTATTAAATATGTATTATACTGATATGAAATTACTTTGAGTGCTGGGAAAAGTGGAAAACAGTAGATGATTTCCTGCTTTTGAAACTAGTTAATCTGAACATTCAAACTGTGCAGCCAGCTGTTCAGCTTTTGATAAATACAACATTAGATTAGTTTAACTAGATTTTGTAATGTGTTTAGAGGTAATATTTACTTCTTAATCAATGTGATTAAATACTCATTTTTTTGCATTAAATAGATATATGCTTTCTTAAGATTACAACTGCATAGATGATACATTTTATATATGATGTATAGTGCATATGGTTACAAAATAAAAGCTAACACAATTGTGAAATAGGTTTTGTTTCAATAACCTATGGACAAGAAATACCTAATGTGATAGCAACACTAAACTATATATTATATTATATATATATATATATATGTAACATATATAATATATATATATATATATATATCTTATAATATCACACATACATACTATATATATGTTTGTATATCCCAGGGTAAAATATTGTTTTTTTTTTTCTATTTAACATGGTTGACTTATTCACAACAAAAACATACAAAATTTAATAAACATCTGTATTTCATGGTTCTTTTTTAGTGTTTTTTTTCCAGTTGTGGTTGAAATATTTTGTGCATGCATTAGGTACATGGATAAATTATAGTAGTAAAGTAAATTGGTTAGCGTCACTATTAATGTTCAGTAATTAATTAATTAATTAATTACTGAACATTAATTAATTAATGTTCATTTCAAGCTGACAACCTGGCCAGAGTTGATGTCAAATGACCTCCGACCCAGGTTGACTTATACATATGCTCCTCGTCCAGGATCCATCCGAACTTTTCCCATTACACCAAAACACTGTAATGCAAAAATAAACAGAGTTTTGGGTAAGCCCACCAATATCTCTGAGATCTCTCTCCCCAGTTACCTCTTCACTGGTACCCAGGAGTTGGGGTACATGGCTGCGTCAGTCCCTCCACTAGGCATCCATGGTATGGATGTTGGATCCAGTTTGCGAACGTCCTTAAGTGCAATAACCACAGACACAGAGCTAACTTAAATATGATTTTGTATTGCACAAAAACACAACGCTGTGCAATAATATATAGTGGTGAAAAGAAATGCAATGCAGTTAAACAATTCAGAATACGGTAATAAACATATAACCAAAATAACTTCACCTGCACGAAAGGCTTAGCTCTAGCGGCAGTCGATGCACATAGTTGGCACCCATGAAAGCTTTGGTTATGTCGATTCATCCACCATCAGTGGAAATCTCTTTAATTAATGTAAACTGGTCTCCTATTTGTGGAATAACGTTCAAGATGCCCTGCTGTGTGCCGGGGAGAGATCTCCCCACTGCACGCCTCGATAGACAGATCTAATTCCCTTTGGCACCAGGTTCCTTCACCTTCCGCATGCCAAAGCCTGTATGATGGTACCCACACCCCCAAAAAAAAACTCTCAATGCCCCCCTTTATAACCTCAGCCAGGTGCTGTGCAGTTTGCCATCTGCTGGCCGCTCCACCTGAACTGCAGGTGAGTCTGTGACACAGCAGCAATTACTGCAATCCCCGGAGGGTTACCATAGGAAAGAGAACAGTGGATACTTCCCAAAGATAACTCTCATACCGGGATTCCTCGGCTGGGTAAATCCGGTGTATACAGAGGTACAGATCAAGACACTTTGTATTCTTCGGTGCTGCTATTTAGCAGTGAAAGCATTTATACCCGGCCAGCTCTATGTCTGTTTTCACGATCTAGTGGAGCCCGATTTTTTACACAATTAAAAGATGAATTACTTAAAAATTGGGAATACGGTATTTATGGCCAAGAATCTGTGAGTCATAAACCCCTATTAGGAATGCGTCGCCCCTTCCTCGGGTTTATGGGAGCTTCAGGATAATGGGGTCCCCAATGTGGCAGCAGCACCCCTGCACTTACAGAACAGGCAAACTACAGCCCTCATTAAATGTTGTCCCCTATAAACCCCTGGACAGCTTCTATTTAATTAAGTACTATTTAGTAGCGTTTTATTTAAATTTGGTAGCATTAGTACGTTTCGAAACACTTTTCTATACCTGCCCTACTGTCCCCTTAAAATAGATCTGGTTACCATAGTAACTACCGCATATATTATTTTTTTTAGTCTGTCCCCAATAGTGTTTGTGATTTATCACAGTGAATTTATTCGAGTTGTGTAAAAAGTTGTCTAAAATCTACAGAATATCCATGTTTGCTTTTGCTAAACATAATAACAATCTGATTGTATACACCCGGTGGACGCGCCGGTAACTGGTTGTAAAACCACACCTCCCATGAGCCACAAACACAAGCCGGCAAAGGATCATGGGTGTTGTAGTTTTAATTGGCTGTGACCGGTCTGGGGTTAGTAAAGTGAAATGATCGGGTGTAGATGGCTCTTCTATTATGTATTTCGGCTTTATCTCTCCGACCCGACACCGCCGGCGAGCATGCAGAGGGGACATTGAGGGTGAAGGCGGGGCCTTAAGGTAAACACGTGATCGCGGCGTGTTTGTTGTCAATGTAGTAGCGGTCTCCATAGCAACACATAGCGCTGGTCGCCCTGACAGCGTGTTCCGCTGATAAGAGCTCAAGTGCCTTTTCCTCAGATTGTTTGAAACTGGTCTGATGACGTCATACCCCGAAGCCCCTCGCAGGACTGGGGTCCCTCGAGATGTACTCAGGTGGCTGCAGAGCCTGGATCTGAGCAGCCCACCGAAAAACTTCCGCAGGTATCAAAGGGGAAGAGGATGGAGTAAGAGGTGCCTCTGGAGATCGGATAGCTGGCTTGTGACTTGTAAATATATATATATACACATATATACATTAATATATATTTAACTCAATGTAGTAGAAGAATTGACACATAAATACGTGTATATGCACAAGAACCATTTATTGATATGTCTTGCTTAATATGAAGTAATACTGCAATGGTTGAGCAGGCTGTTTTATTACAACATAAGACCTGCGGTGGGAGTGAATGGGTTAAACGTGTCTTGGCGCTCCAGGTAGACAGCGATGTATATTCTGGGTTTGTATTGCTGCGAATGTATATTGCAGGGTGTAATAGTTACTTGGCAGCACGCGATTACCTGCTGCATCACTGCACTTACAGTCTATTATATATCCGAAAGATGTCTAGCAGTGTGAACATGTCTGGTAAGCAGTGCTATAGGTATATATGTTCCATTAGCACCGACACGGAAGCCAGTGAGTTCCTCCATAACCCAGATGGGGAACGTGGCCATTATACGCGCTTTAATGCATTCTCTGCGGTGTAAAGGTCCCATACGTTCCCGGGTGATAGATGCGTATAGAGCGCCTGGTGAAATGTCCACCACGAAGCCTGTTCATGCCTACCCTGAAGATCAAGATCTCGTTTGTTCGAGTTTTCAAAATGCATTTATTTTGAAGTGTGATTTCTTTTGTGTATATTTGCTTCAGAGACCTTGCCAATGGATATGTCATAGCAGAAATATTCTATTGGTATTTCTCAGAAGACATCCAGTTGCCCTCATATTCCAATGGAACATCACTCGCTGCAAAACTGGGCAACTGGTCCCAGCTGGAAAAGGTGAAGTAAAGTTACCAGTCCTCTGTGGTCATTCTAATCATTTAGACTTATCCTCAAACAAATAAATAATTACCGTATTCCCACAAACACATAGTTCAAGAGCATGCAAATCATTATCTTGGGGGATTTTTTTCTTTTAAATAATGCACGGTAAAATACATATCATGTGGCAACTATAATCTGCATACAGATCAATCATGTAGATTATTAAAACCTAAAAAAAATAACATTTATTGGAACTGGTACAAATTGAATAGATCTAAAACCATCATTTCTTTTCACTATAGAGGATATATATATATATATATATATAGAGAGAGAGAGAGAGAGATCTATATATATAATATATATATATTATATATATAGTCAGAATTAATATTTTTCATGCATGACATGAATACAAAAAAGAGAATAACAGCAAAAATCCTTATATAGTGAAGTCTTGATCCATCTTGTAAAGAAGAGAATTATTACAGTTCCCAAAAAGTCCTTATTCAATGTATTGTGCTTCTTTTTTGTATTAATAATTCAATCATTTTGAAATCACGTATTATTTGTGTATTTGTATTATTTTGTTACAGTTTTTCTCGAAGAGGAATTTGAACGTTTCCAAAGAATTAATAGAGGGAACATTGCATAGCAAACCTGGAGCAGCAGAGTTATTATTACAAGATGTCTATGTAATGCTAACCAACAGACGGTAAGCATCACACAAACAGTTTTTGTTGTCTTGTTTTGTTTGTAATGATAGCTGTTCCTTGTTTCCTGAAAGAGAGAAAAAAACATTTTCCTCTGTTTTTTTAATGAATTTGTAATAAAAATGTCTCACTCTTCATGCACTTTAACAAACTCTTATTATTTTTATTTATTTTCCTTTAACGGTATAAATAAGCTGTGTTCCTGCATCATTTTATTTTACTACGTTAAGCTGTAAATTACTTGTAAATGTGGTTACTAGTATTGAAAAGCTGCCAGTGCATTTTTTGTTTAATTTTTTTTCTATGTACCTTTTTCTTCCTTGAAAGAATAAAAACAATCCAGGATAACGAAGTCGACTTTACTGACTGGCATTATCAGGAGAGATTACCTATGATTGCTAGATCCACGGCAACAAAAGCCGTGAAAAGCAACATTACGCTCAGTGAGGTTCTTGCAGAGCCGGATCTCATCATAAATCAGCAGAAGGTCCAGGCTTTGCTGGATTTACACTTGCAGCAGCGGTACCAGGAAAGGATTGATGATCCAAGTGAGTTTTTCTGCAAACTTGTGATATTCATGTGTGCCTTCAGTGTGATCAGTGGCGTACTGAAGGGGTGGCACATTGGGACAAAGAGGTGCCAAGTCGTCCGGACATTCCCTCTCTCTCAATGTCTCTCTATCTTTTCTGCTCTCTGGATGTTATTTGGCTTCAAAGATGAGACACAAGATGATTAAAAGCCATTTTTTCCAGTAGTTGGTCCAGTTCCTGCATGAAGGGTCTCTCAGATGGGAGATATTTTTGAACATTAAGAGGTCTCCACTCCTTCATTTAATGTGGAAGGTTGTATTAAATATACATTTAAAGCTTCCATAACAAACACCGCTGATTTTGTTGTTAGAATTAAATCTTTTGATAATCATTTATGTCTTGGATTCCTTATTAATGAGTCCAACAATTCTGAGGACAATCTCAGATGAGGTTTCACCCCAAATGACCACGCAGCAATTTAATCCCACCAACTCAAGAAGTGCTTGGATCTGATGGATATGCATAGATTTCTTGGCATTTTATACTATTAACCCTCTATTTTGGCGTTGCCTCTTTTAGATATGATGTTAGATTTGAACACTGAGAAATACACTCTCCAGAGTATTGCCTAATTGTTTGATTACCGTTTTCTTTTCTAGAACGATTTAATGTGAAACCAACTTTGGGTGAGCAGGCCATCCGTCTTTCACCTCCCCTTTCTTCTGAACAAAGTGAGGAAGAGGACACCCTTTCCAAACAATCAACCTCTTCAAGTTCAAGTGAGTGCTCAAAACGTTACTATGTTACATTTACTTAAAATACAAATCCTAGCTTATTTCATATCAAATGTTTTACATCCTTATACATATGCATATGAGATGTGTCATTGTGTATTAGAAATGTATTAAAATTCGAATCGTTATTAAATTTCCCATACTTAATTTCAATGTAACTATATACTTTGGTAATTTGTTCTGAAACATCTAGCGCACATGATCATTCTGTTTTGTATATAGTTACAGCTATGAATGATTACTGGTGGGGCAGTCCATCAGCTTCGGTATGCCTTACTTTTACTTGTGGGGATTCTTGTGCTTACACAAACTGTAAACCAAACAACTATAGCAAAATGACATAAATTGAGCAAGCCCCCCACAAATATGTCCTGACGCCAAGCATTTAAAGGGTTAAAGTTATTCCACCAAGTTGGCCGACCATAACACTTTAACAATAAAGCATTAGAAATAAATGTGCTCCGGAGAAAATGTTTAATTATCTCAAATCTTGGCCCATTAATATTTTTAGGAAATGCTTAACTGTAGTGTGTAGTCATGTGATGAATGTAGAAGGCAATAATACTACAAACTCTTTATTAGCAGCAGGAAAATAATTTTTAATTATTATTATGATAAAAAGGCCAAAATACTTTAGAATTTTATAATTATATTACAGGGAGCTTTTTTCGAAATGATGTCTTTTTTCCTTTTATAGTTTAACTCTGTTAACTCTGTTTTGTGCATTTCTATTTCAACCTAATACAGGCATCCGAAGCAAATCTAATGTTCAGTTTAGAGAAATCAAGGTCCGGCAAGCCGATCAGAGTTATGTATTATCGGGTGTAAAATCTTCAACGTCTTGCTCCACTCGGAGTTCATCTTAAAAAGAGTCATAAAGTGATTAATGTTTTTAAAATACACATTTTGTCACCGTTGTGTAATATCAATGAATAAATAGATGTGTTAAGCTGTATTCAACCTGTATCCACGTATTTCATTAAATATCAAACCAAGTAAATGTGGATTTTTCCATTTATTTATCAATAAATAAATATTGTGAGAAAAGGATACTCTTTGTTTATGTATTTCGTTTTGTTTTTGTATTATTTTTGCAAGAGTTGTTATAATAGCGATATATTGGCAAATTGAATTGATAGATCTCCAGGTGCTAGAGGTGGCTCAGATTGAGCCAAATAATTAAATGCAGTTAAGACGGCGCGCATGAGATTGTCCTTCAAAGTCATTTAGCAGCAACAATGAGCGTGAAATGCTGAACGACAGAAGGAAAAATGGGAGGTGGTGAAAAGAGCAAGAACACGAGAAAGGGTGTGAGAGAGAGAAGATAGATTGTAAAGCGAGTGGAAGCAAATCAATAGTGTGTATGACAGGGTGAATGAGAACGTTGATGTAAGAAGGGGACTAGAAATGACACGTTTAATTGTTGCCGCAATGACCATCTTCAATTTAAATTAGCCTGTTAGTGTTATATGAATGACTGAGAAAACACCAATATGGGTAAAAATAATATCTTTGTTCCATAATACATCTTAAACCATAGATTCTAAATTGCAATACTACTCTCATGAAAAAACAGGTATACTCATCATTCAGCTATTTCAAAGCCGTGCTTGCTTATTACTCCATACAACATCTATGTTGTTGGCTACCCATAGACATGGGCAAACGCCTCTCTTAAAAGTACAAGTCACATGTATATTAACACACACAACACTGTCCTTGTCTGTATTCTCATTCTCACTTTTTCATTCAGTCCTCTTAGACAGAGACACAGTAAGTTCTGAGTGTTCCAAAGTGGTTTTTTTACAATGTTATTGTTACCCGATAATTTATAAATTATAAATGTACTTTTACTTATATTTATGGGCCTTAAGGGGTTAAGTAAAAGAAAAACAAAATAATTGTTTGAAACAAAATTTAAGTATGTTAGTAAGTTTAAGGTCTTTTAGTAAGTATTTTTTACATTTTAATTAAGTTTGGGGGGCTATGCAAGTAATTCATTACATCAAGTAAAATGTAAAATGGTGGTATTTGAATAGTTAAGTGTTCTAATAGGTAATAGCTTAGTGAGAAGAAGTTTGTCATTTAGATGGGCTATTCATTTGCAAGACATTTATTAAAATTAGGGGCAACTTTTTTAAACCTGTGAAGCAAAAGGGAAATGAGAGCTTGATTTGCTTGGTTGCCTAATTTTTTCCCCCCCAACCAGAGCAAATATAGTTTTGAACCTTAAATAATTTTGGTATCACCCAGCCCAGCATGTGCAGGGGATACTGGGGCTTCTGTCTGTACCTACCCGTCAATATGCATAAAGCATATATAGCTCTAGTATCCCCCGCTCATGAGCTCCTACCCGACCTGCTCGCCCGGATCCTGACACTATATCAGCTCCTACATGAAATCAGGTAGAACATGCCATTTGGAAACAGTGTCACTGAGAGGATGTGGTCTTAATGAGCTGGAGGTGCGGGGACAGGGAATGAATGATGGAGGCTAAGCATCTGTCCAGTAATACATTTGAACCCTGGAACCTCAGATTAAAAGTATGATGCTCTACTGACTACGTAGGCTTCATTGCCGCAAGAATCCCCGTTACTTTTACAGTACCTCACTATCTAGGGGCCCCCGACCAAAAGTACACTTTCCCGAGCGGGGAAATATATGCTGATCCTTATTATTATTATTATTATTATTATTATGTTTTATTTATATAGCGCCAACAGTTTACGCAGCGCTTAATACAATACATAAATTCAAGGGGTATGACAAGACAAGAATTGACAAACTAAGACAAACCGATACATTTGGCTCAACTCAGGAAATAAGATCCCTGCTCGCAAGCTTACAATCTAGAGGGAAATGGGGTGACAAACATAAGGCATTGATTAAAATGCTGAGGCACACAGACGGAATAGTAGGACTGGAAAACAGAATAGAGGGGAGCTGAGGCAGAGACAGGGGGGCAGACGGCAGGTAAGCCCACTGGCAGGGCGGACAGCAGGAACAATACAGGGTCAGGTACAGGTCCAGAGCAAAGCAGTCTTCCAACGTTAATGCCAAGGCCCTGACTGAAGGGAAGGTCTTTAAAGGCAGGGCTCAACTCAGGAAATAAGGTTCAGCCCCAGAGGGAGGCCACTAATGGTAGCAGATGGAGATACCACATGTATGATTAAGCCATGGTTCAGGCAGCAAAAAAGGGATCCTGACATATAGATAAATTAACTTTTACATCATTTGTAAATAATAAGCGTTAAGGAAAAATCACAGCCATTTAAGTTTTATTTGTTTATTATGTAAACAACTGTGTTGCATTGGTTGGTTCATGGCAGTATTGTTTTGAAAATATGTTCTTACCACTTACATGTTATGACATCAACAAAATGCAGTAAACAAATACGCAAGGCCTTTTCATAATGTAAACTAGGTAAGATTACGTATTTTTTAAGATTGTAGTATTATTTACTGCAAGTATAAGTACACATACATAGTAACCCATTAATTTAATGCATGGAATTTAAAAAAAAATCAATAAAACAACATGTATGCCAGCTAATATAAAAATAGAGCAAAAGCATGAGACTTCATGGCTTTACATGGAAAAAGTATTTCAAAATGTATAAAATCTTTCACTTAAAGAAAACTATGGCCATGTTTTAGAATTTATTCAGTATGGGCAACAGCTGTATAAACAAATTATATATTATATAATGTTTATGATCACAAACTTACACATTTCTACTGAGTGCTGTACCAGACACATTAAGAGTTACAGTACAAATTACTTAAAAATGGTTATAAATTTCACAATTTAAATCCTTTATATTTTGACATATGTACAACAAAAGTATGAACATCAAGCAGCTAATGATGCTCTAATCAGGCAGAAACTATTGACCTACTAGCATTGCTTATGTGATTCTATCGTTGTAAAATGTAGCCCATATGATATAACATGTTGGTCTCTGGGCAGTCAAAGAGGAAAACGTATTTTCCATCATGTATAAGACTGCGTTATGACTTAACCATTGCTATGAATTACTATGAAAGTTGGAGAAACCAGAAGTACGTAAGTCCTATCCAGACCTGCATGTGTTATCCGGTAGTAAGCTGAAAGCATCTAACAGAAATATTTCAGAAGGGATTAAGTCGTATTCCTGTTCCTAAAGGTGAGAAAGGATTCACTTTTGCCCACATTAAAGCATCATTCAAGGAAATTGCAGATTTGCCATCCTCCAGAAAGAACACAGGGCCCTGCAAAAATAAAGCGGAGGTGTGAAGATACAGCATGTAAAAGCATATTTGGAGTTCCTTATGTTTCAGTCCTTAACTTAAACATCTGAACAAGTTCTATACCCTCATACTTACCCTATATTTTTTTTCTATAATGTTGTTGAACCCTGCACGCCTGCAAACTTTAGGTGCCAGGGGACAGGACATATTTGCAGGGGACCTGGATCCTCCTCTCTGGCAACCCCTGCCCGCACTGTCTCTGGGCTTCTATGACTTAGCACTGGCATGACCTTCCGGTGCTCCATCCTAGAAGCCCCAGTGGAAGTGCCGGCAGCAGCTGAGGTTGTTGATGTGCATCGCGCACACGTTCACCGGCTGCCAGAGAGGGGTATCCCTCGCAGAGCTGCAGGGGTCCTAAATCCTCCTCTCTGGTAGCTGGCGAACGTCTGCACAATGCGTGCAGACAACCTCCGCTTCTGCCCTGCAATTCCGCTGGGACTTCTATGAAGGAGCGCCAGCATGACAGGACCTTCCCCCCTTCATGTTTATGTAAATATCATTTTTATCACATTTTAAAAATGAGAAGCGCCTTTATGTTCTTAGACATCAGCCTATAACTGAACAGGTAACGGTCACATGTTCTTATTTTTTTCTCTGCTTTTTTTCCATGTGTCTTTTTTCTTTAATCACTTTAGGTTTCAGAAATGCACACAATACTTGATGCTTTTCTGTCATGATATTCCTGTAAAACAATAATTCAGAAAAGAACAGAACATACCTGTATTCGTAACCCTGTCAGACAAGACATATGCACATCAGAGTGGCTTGGAAGATTGGATCCCGTGACATAATCTGGTCCGATCAATCCTTTCAGAGGCTCTTCTTTTATTTTCGATAGCAGGCTTGCGTAAACCTTTCTTTGTGACTCTGTTGGAGGTGTGTATGGAAGATCTTCACACGTCCTATTGCAAAAAAAATATTGCTGAGGTCAGCATACCAACAGATAGGATAGTTCCTAAAAACTCAAGTTAACAACTAAAGTGTAGAATTCAAAGAGCTCCACACACGGACAGCTCTTTGATACTATGGTTGGATAACAGAGGAACAGCGAGATTTAGCATACAATTTATAGTTGGTAATCTATTTTGTCCATTTTTGTAAATTTAAATTAAGCATAGAATGTCAATTATATAGTTGTCACTGGGCGCGGGCTGGCAACATTCAGGCTCGGGTGAAGTTCAGCCAAGCAGCCCAAGTACTAAATCAACTGGTACAATTTTATTTCCAGTAAATAAGTAAATACAATATATATGATGTGTATAAAGAAGCACAGTAAAATAATTTTTTGTGTTGTTGTTATTCACATGGACACACACTGCAGAGAGCCCCGGACCAGCGTTCTGCACAACCTGCACAAACATTATCCACACTGGTGATTCCTACACACATTACCTCTAACTAATTCATTGCTACATATTGCAGAATAACCATCACCTTTGCGTTACTCCAGCAAACTGCTTGGTGGCAAACGCTGATTGCTAAAAGAGAACAGACTTTGTGCATAAAGCACTATAAATAAATAGGGATATCATATATTTGCATTGTTCACCCCTCTGATGAAGCTGAAAGGCAAAACGTGTTAGGGCAACCGTTATATTGAAGAAGTTCTGTGGATAACAACAACATGCAGGTTGCTAGTGTCAATGCCTATAGACACTGCTGTTGGCAGAGATTGAATTTTTTAATAGTTTTAATTTATAGCGGCTTGATCACCCTATTATCGAGCGATCACCAGCCTTTGTACAGCTAACTTTCTTAAGGGTTATTTTAAACTTATGGTTGGAAGAGGGAGAGTAGAAGCAAGTTATGTTAGTACAGATATATAGATTTAGTGTAAGAATTAATAAAAAAGTGCATATACATGATCCAGGTTCATCCCTGTCACATCCCAATAACAACATGCCATGGGGTGTTCCTAAAATCAGGACAAATACCTAAATATATCTATATATTTTTTTAAATAGATAGTCCTGAAAAAACCCCAATATGTAATTTGTGTAGTAAACTAAATGAGAGAGGAGGAAATGATGCTTGAAAAGAAGATAGCAAAATTGCTAAAATCCCTTTAGTCCGTAAGTGTAAAAAAACTACCTTTAAGTCTTAAGAGGTTAAATGATGGCACAATAAAATATAAATTAATGAATAATAAATTAATAATAATAAAGCACTTACTTGTTCGAGGACAGAGTACACACTCTCCAAGCCTCTAATTCCTCGGAAAGCTGTTTTATCTCTAGGGGGACAGATACTTCGCGGCGTTTCAGCAGCTGGCTACAAATCATCATAGTTAAAAATCAATACAGATATACTCGAAAGTATTAAAAACCAAAAAATGGAAGAAAGATTAGGGGATAAAGGTGTATGAAGAGGTAGGAGGTGCCCGTGCTCTGTAACCACAAGTCTTTTTACCCTTTTACAATTAGAATGAGGTGATTTACCTTCTATGGCAATCTCTATAAGGATATATACTACATCATACAAGAATTCCAGAGAGACCCTCTGTGATATGGTTAAAGCCCATGCCCCTGTCACTCGTGTTTCAGTTATACCTAATGTGACTATATTCAGAAGAACGAAGATACTTCTTACTGATTTACCTTGTATACTCATAGAGTGCAGGAACAATGCTGGCATAGTTTCTCCTTATAGCTAGCAATGCACCTGCGTATCCACATAGTATAAGCAGCTCATTACGAACTCTGTAAGAAAAAATAGTAGGACACTTTTTTTGGTTATTGTCTTATGATCGTAAGCAATTCATATTAATATTCCATCCATGGTGTTTCATCTCAGGTTTAGAGTTTGGTACGGCATGCGACAGTGGAGGTGCTGTCTAGGCACACAGTCTTTATAGTTTAAATGGATAGGTTTGGGATATCAAAAATTATTCTTGTAAACTTCTTTTGAGAAGCAGTAAATAGGATGATTTGTAGCCAATGGCCTGTTCCTCCCCACAGACTTGCCAATTTAGTCCTAAGCCAGAATATGCCACCGTTCCCATATACATTTTTATTGATTACACACAAATGATGTATTCTTCCTCACATCAAACGAGATAACATGTCCGCTTTCAGAAATGATCTATAGCTTTATATGACATCAGTGGCACTTGGTTTATTTTACTATTTTAGTTTTGGTAAGGCAGTGTTTAAAGTGTCAACATAGAACCACTAGATTTTGACAAATATAATAAAAGAGGAAATTATTTTCTGTGGCTGGTTATCCACAGATATTGAATTCTCTAGAAACTAGAGAAAGCATACTCACTCACTACATTTGTGAAGAACTAATCTTTCTGTGCGGATGTAGCTGAGGAGGTCGAGAATCGGACATATAGAGTCTAAAGTCCAATCCGAACTGCTAATTTGTTCTATGGGATATAATAAGAAAAAAGAGAAAAAAACAAGCGCTATATTAATACAACTTTTTGAAATGACATCAAGTTATCAGTTATTTTATTATTATTATTATTATTATTATTAAGGAACTATTACAAAAAGTAAATACATTTGTAACAATATATAACACAGAGACATAAAAAAAATCATAAACTTATTGCGTCAGTGGAAAAACATATTCCCCTATGTCCAAGGATATAGCACAGGAAAAGGGGAAAAAATCCTAAATAGATATATATATCTTGACCAACCATCGCTCCCCTCCTTCCTAAGCAATTGGCAATATAGGTCCAACTGGGCCACCGTAATCCCGGCTGATACCCCATGTCCACAAGATCATCCATGCCCGGCAAAACATTTTTTTAATCATTCTTTATGTCCCTTAAATTTTTTAGGGACCCTAACAGGCAGCACATATAACAAATTTGGTGATTCTTTTTTATTACATTCTTTCATCCTCTTGAGTCACTGAAGGCGGCTAAGGTTGTACAGAATAACAGGATTCCCAGATATTCATTTTTAGTGTAATGTCAGTTAAAAAGGCACTTTGGGCCGTATGCGTCCAATTACATACCCATTCTTATTCTCTGATATTGTTTTAGTTTTAAAGTTTGATAGAGCTAGGTTAGGTTCAGAAATGCTGACGTTTGAATACATCAAGTTTAGTCCTGAATGAATTTAAACAGGCAATACCTTTTACAAAATGGATCCCAATTGGAAGAGCCTTTTCAGGTTCTGTACTTAATAAGTAATACTTGACCGCTTGAAATATATCTCCATCAGAGTGCGAACTCTCTGCTAGCTGCACACAGTCTTCTACTGGCGGCAAGTTACACTGAAAAAAAGATTTAAAACGACCTGTTTCTAACGTATCACATGAAGCAATATAGTGGAAAGTTGGAAACCTACATTAAGTAGAGAAACCTACATTAAGCTTGACTCACTTTGTATTTTGGGCATTTATTTACATGTCATTCATCACTAGGTTAGGTGCCAGTTAACTGTGTAACTTAATTGACTTTCTCCCTTAAACTGTGCTTACCTTCATTGCATCGTAGGATCAATGAGATCTATGCAATGTGCCAACCCAAATGCAAGAAAATGTATGAACAGAACTTAATGTAAAGTAAAGGCACACGTACATGTTTTCATGTAAACATTAGTAGTACCTAGTAATTACCAACGAGCAGCACCATGTAACCACAGTCATTCACTTCTCCCACTCCGTATATACGCAGCCCAACATACTGTATAGTATGACTGTCTATGTAATAACTAAAGGTGTTATAAATAGGGATAAACGGATAAGTATTATTTATCAGACACATACTTTGTTATGTAGATCGTTGATCTCTGCAGCACATCCCGGATAAAATGCACACAGCTTTACAAGAAAGAGTTCATTGTTTGGTATCATCCTGAGGAGATCGGCAGCCAGATCCCTGTATTATGTGGAGTAAGACATTCGTTTACCACCACTTGACACTAAAGTAAAAGTTGTACGAACAGAGATATATGTCTCTCAGAAAACATATAGAGACCGAATAGATTGCAGGCCAGGGATTCTCATCCAACATCACTTCCTGACCTCACAAACGCTCTACTGGATGAATGGGCAAAACCTTCAGAATCTTGTGGAAAGCTTTCCCAAAAGAGTGTCTGTTATCGCTGCATGGGTATTATACATGTGTGTATATATACATATATATACATACCATATTGGCCCGAATATAGGCCACACTTCCCCCCCACTTTAGGTCTTTAAAGTGGAGGTGCAGCCAGGGTTTAGGTCAGGGATGCGCAGTTCGTATCGCCCAACGCCCAGGACATGCAGAATCAGCACAAAGTGGGCCCCATATTTATTTAACTACGTTTTAATGGAAGATGTCCACATTCAGATGGTCTGACAATGTTCTGAGTCAAACAGCACACAGTTATCATGAGAGCAGTGCTGCTGTGACATACAATGTAATGATATAGTTACAGTAAATTGACTGACAGTAGTCTGCGTAACAAGAAACACCTTCCATATATACTAAATACACAAGAAATGTATCGTTAATTTAGAACTGACACACACACAAGTATCTTTTACCTGTATCCTAGGGATGGGAAGCTAAGGGAAATACATCACAAATCCAAAAATTAAATTTTTTGTGAAAACTATTGCACATATAATTATATTGTAGAAAAAAATGTTTTTGTAAAGCTTAGACTCATGTTACAGTTATCTGATGCTGGCATTGTTACCATTTTTTGGAGGAACATGCTATTCGTTCATATTCATTATACTTCATTATTGTAAAAAAATAAAGACACGTTTTGGTACCATGATTTCAGTACAAAATGTTAATATATGCATTTGAAGCAGAAGATGCTGTGTGATTGATAGTGTGTATCTCTGTAAGTCAGTAATGTATGTTTGGATGTTCGTAGCATCACCGAGCGCTAAAGCCAATATGCTGCTGATATGCATTGTGAACAATCATTCAAAACGTGACTGCACTATAAGCTAGTGTATATGTGAAATACTCACCATGTAGTAACAGTCATGCATTTCCTCGCCAGTAGTTCTAACGCATATTGTGTTGCTTGTGCCGCACTCTCCCCAATCACTGTGCCCACACACACTGCCAATTCCAGCTCATTGCCACGGATTAGGTTAGCCATGGCAAGCTTGCTCAAAAGGACATAACAAAATGAACGTTACAATTGATTATTAAACATTCATTCATCAATCCTTTGCACAGAAGACGTTCACAGACAACAGCATAAATTACAGTGCATGTGGTTTTAGCTACAATTCCACAGAAAAATATTGTAAAATAATAAAAAAACTACAGGAAAACATACAATTTAAAATAGAAAGCACAGGTTAAAATGTCTAATGTTGAAGAATTACCTCAATATGATCGACAGCCAAATGACAGCACGCCGAGAGCACGGCCCGTCCATCCTGAAAATACCATTCTGCCAACTGTGTGCTGACCGAGTGGAGAAGTCTGAGCGTAAAAAGGACAATAGAGCCTTTAATGTGTTACAATGCTTTAAAGACACACGTGGACAGTATATCTGGGTATATGTTACTCAAGCAAAGAAACATCAGTAACGACGGATTTAATTTCGGGGTGGTTCATAATTCACTATTCTTTAGTAATCATGCTGTCCTCTTACGCTATAGTTAGTAAATGAAAAATAAATGTAATAGTGTACAGCGCTAAATAAACACCATTGTGATAAAAAAAATGAAATAAGTTAATAAAAGGCAAACCTTACAGATCCCCACAAACCGAAGGGTAAAAATAATGAAAGCGACTTATCCTTCACAAGGAGCCAGACACTCAATATATAAATAAATTGAAAAAATACTTAGCAGCACAAACTCCTAATAATGGATCTGACAAAGAAGAAAACCTAATATAACAATGGACAATGCTAAATATAAAATACTTAAAACAAATATGTTTTTATCAAAATAGGTACTGCATATTTCAATATATTTAGCGCTGTCCATTTTTATATTTAGTAAATGAGTTCTAGACTTATCCACGTTACTTACTCATTATGATCTTCTACGTTATTTCCATCTGTCGTGGATGCAACTGGTAGTGAAACGTGACCAGACTGGATATTTCCTTCACAAGCTGACTAAAGGCCAATACAAAAAAAAAACATATTAATCTGCAAATAAAGATTTTTATGATGTGTCATGAAACCAAAGTATACGACAACACATTCCAGGACTGTACTGCCATTACATTAAACGGGAAATCCTGATTCCAACTCTATTTCATTAACATTTCAGTGGTCTAGTAAGGTTGATAGTATTAGAGGTGCTCAATAGTGTCATGCTAATCGCTTGTGTTCGTCGTAGGTGAGTAGAATAAGTTGGAGTCAGTAGAATAAGATATTTCTCTTATGATAAATAAGAATAAAACATTTTAAATGGCATGGAGATCATTGCTGGTATTACATTCCAGAAATAATCAAAGAAAGAAAGGTAGGCATGTTTTAGCTTGCCTCCAATGCTATGTTTCGGAAGATGTGTTACCAAGTATATTTGGTATAATAACTTTTTCATATTCAATTTATAAGAGTGCATGGGTCTTTTTATCTGTATTCATTACTTTTGGGTTTTTTTCAGCATTGCATCTCTGAACAATTCCACTTATTAAAATGTGTGTACCTGGTTTCTGCCTCTATTTTTCCTGTAAAAAAGCAAGATATTTAATCATTCTTTCACTTTTAGGGCTTAGCTGAAATTAATATGAGCAGAGATATGGTTTATGTGAAAAGTTATTGATGTAATTGGCTAAACTAGAAAAATGTACCTGTTCAAAGTCAAGACAAAACCAAGTAAATGTCTAACTCAGGGCTGTCCAACCTCCAGCTGCTGCAGGACTACATCTCCCATACTCCTCTTCCAGGTCCTT